>ML825933.1:37548-64481 GCA_009831015.1 Picea engelmannii | reverse complement strand
AATAGGGCCAAATTAACAAATATAATATAATAACATTCTCTAGGGTTTGTCTTGGTAAAATAAAATAAGGATATCTTCTGAAGCTACTCAATCTTCAACACTCCCTCTTAGAAAGGAAGGTATTCTTCTTTTCATGTTCATCATCACTGCTTATGTGATTTTGCATACTTGGTCATTGTATTGTTGTCAATCATGGATCTATATATCATAAGAAGTTGTGCACTTTCACTTGCCTTTTGTACCAGAATAACATATGAGCCTATGTTGGAGTACCAACCTGCACTGGGGTAGCATACCAACCTGTGTTGGGTTTACCAAATTGCGTTGGGGTAGCATACCATCCTACGTTGGGGTTACCAACCTGCACTGGGGTAGCGTACCATCTTGCATTGGGGTTACCAACATGTGTTGGGGTAGCGTACCATCCTACGTCGGGGTATCATACCAACATGTGTTGGGGTAGTGTACCAGCATGCATTGGGGTTACCAACATGCATTGGAGTAGCGTACTATCCTGTGTTGGGGTTACCAACATGCGCTGGGGTAGTGTACCATCCTACGTTGAGGTTACCAATCTGTGTTGGGGTAGCACACCAGCTTGTGTTGGGGTTACCAACCTACGTTGGGGTAGCGTACCATCCTGTGTTGGGGTTACCAACCTACATTGGGGAATCATATCAACCTGCATTGGGGTAGCTTTACTATAATGAGGATCTCATCACTTCCCTCTACTGGGGAACACATCACTTCCTGCTACCAGGGAACACATCACTTCCCGCTACTGGTGAAGTCTTTCTAGATCACTCCAAGCTTGTCTCTGAAATACTCGAACTTGAATTTGGACAAGGGCTTGGTCAATACATCTGCCACCTATTCATCAGTAGAAATATAATGGAGTGTTACTGCTCCCTTCTTTACCATGTCCCAGACATAGTGGTTTTTATCTCGACATGATTTGACTTTTCATGACACACTAGGTTCACTGACAACTTTATGCAAATTTGGTTGTCATAAAAGATACATGTTTCCTTCAACTTGAGATCAATCAATTATGCGATCAATTTTTGAAGTCACACTGCTTCACCACAAGCTGACCATGCTGCCACATACTATGCTTCTATGGAAATGAGTGCCATATAGGTATGCTTTTCACCGAGTCACAAGATCACAATTGATTCCATACTAAAGCAACATCTGGATGTACTTTTCTTAGTATGTGACATTGCCTGCCCAATCTGAATCTGTGTAGCCCTGTAAATATTATCTCATAATATGAGATATATCTAGGTCCATAATCGATTGTACCCTTTAGGTACCTCATCACATGTTTTTCCATAATCAGGTGAACATGTATTTCATCGCAAAACATATATTTGTCCTCGTGTTCTTCGAACCAAATTTTCCCAACATATTGTACCAAACTGGTACACTTGCTCAAATGCAATTCAATATGCACAATCATGTGTTGGATCTATGTTATTTTTGCAAATCACTATCCATCTCACTATCAGAGAGTATGTCCTCTACTCTCTCTGCAATTGTTCCTTCTGGAACTAGGACTCTACTCCTACAACTGCTTTTTCTGAAACTAAGAATGACTGCTCCATTCTCATTGTAGCTTCTGAACTCTGAGAGTATCTCCTATACTCCATCACGATAACATATTCATTTTCTCCTTCTGAATATTATACTGTATCGACTTCCTTTTAATGGAACATGGATTTTCTATATATAATTATTTTGGTTACTGGAGCAAGTGTCTCATCATAGTTTTCTCCCTCTTGCTGGGAGAATTCTTTGGACACCAATCAAGATTTTCCCATCTCTATGAATGGTCTTGGGGAGGCTATTCCTCTTTACTGGATCATGAGGGTTGACTCCCTATGAACTCTAGCTCCTTCTGAGCTGGTACTTGGTTGGGTTTTCTGCCTCACCACTGGTGGAGCCATCTTCTCCTCATGATATGGCTGGTCAATGCTACATGGATTTGCATATTGCAAAGTGTCATGGGACCACGCTGGTCTCTTCCTGATTATTGCAATGGTTCTAGGTAGGCCCTTCTAGCTCTACTAAATTTTCCTGATGATCTAAAGACTGATCAATCTGAACCATCAGGCACTCGGGGTAACTCAATCTCAAATACAGGGACTGTCATACATGCTCCCTATGATTCTTTACTTCTTCTGAGTCTACAATAACCTCAGAGTCTCTGCAATATATACTTGGTGCTGGAAACCAAGTCTTAATATGAAAAGTTGAGTCAGACTTCAAACGAATTTTTCTTCCTATCAAAGGTGGATTCATTATCCATTGACCAGGTCTTCTCATCGGGAAACTAGAGAACATTGTGAGTTCTATTATAACGTGCTCATTTTACCATAGACAATGTCACATAATTGTCACCCAACCATAGGCATTTACATATGCCACCCCTGAGCACAAAAACTATTTCTTGATTTTTGAATGAGACCTTATTGGATTCTCATACCAGGGATAATGATCCAACAAGCTAAGATAAAAAAAATGCATAAAATATAATGTTAATAAACTTAAAACTGAAATAAAATATGAAGGGTTCATACCTGGAGTGTGCATTTTTCAAACTGCTTGCTTCGATTTGTATGATGTCTGGATGAATAATGATACTTCTTCACAACTTGTGCTTGACCCTCATGATACAACAATTCTCTAGCTCTTTTACTTCATGAAATTTTAATGTGGAAGGAAACGAGATATAGTTATCAATGTCACTTAATATTAATCAAGTTCTTCAAAGGCGCTAAGTCATAGATCACAGAATATATAGTTCATCTGGATTATCTTCTTTTGTTATTTTCGTATCAGGTTCATCTTCTCATGTGAAATGGGCATGATGCCTTTTAAACTTCCTAGTTTTATCTTGGTCTTTTGCTTGGGGAAAATTTCTTGCAATATGTCCCATCTTCTGGAAAATGAAGCATTTGAATATTGAGATAACTTTATGGGGATCTTTTCCTTTATGAGGCTTCTGAAATCTTTTGTGAGAGTGCACTTCTTTCTTGTTCTTTCCTTTTCTTGTGTGAACTGTTAGCGCTTGATCTTCATTGTTATCTATCTTTTCCTTTATTGCCTCTAATATGGATTCTTCTTGAGTACAATCTTCCCACAAACTGTTGAAATTAGTTAAATTTCTTCTAAAGAAGATTCCTTGGATGAAGGATTCCCATGAATTTGGAAGACCATTTAATGTGGTCATCGTTATCTCAGCTTCTTCGACTGAGTCTCTTGTAGCTTCAATTTGTTCTTTAATCTGGGACACTCTTGTGAAGTAATATTGTATGGTTTATAAGTTTTTCATCTTCACATTCTTGAGTTGTGTCCTCCAGGTCATTTTTCGATTAATTTTCTTACCTTCAAATAGACGAGATAAGGCATCCATCATTTGCTTTGGGGCTTTTAATGCCGAAACATGGGGAATCAAATGGTTCTTGATGGAATCGGAAATTATCGTATTTGCTTTGATCAGATCTTTCTTATATTTGTATTTGGCCTCATCTCTCTATGGCTCTTCAGTATCATGTTCAACAAAACTGACAAGTTCATTCTCTTCTAGAATGAACATCACTATGTACTTCCATGCTCGGAAGTCATCGACTCCTTCAAGTTTTTAGTCAAGATTGGTACTAGTAGTCATCCTTTCTGGAACAAGTAAACAACATAGAAATTTTCAAGATATGGATCTAGATCTTACCAAAGATTTTTTTTGAACCAAGATGAATTTTATTTATAGGCACTGCATTAGCTTCAACCAGGTGTCTAGATCTAGGGTTTATGAGAAAACCCTAATTTTTCAAAATTTTGATTTTCAAATTCTGGTCCAGGGAAGTGATGCACCTTTCTTGTGAGAGCTCCTAGGTGATCTTAGATTCACCAACTTCCTCCAACAAAGGATAAAATGCCACTTTTATGGTTTATGTAGAAACCCCAATTATGCAACAGTTGCAACACTAAGAACTAAATCTTGGAGAGAGTGTGTTGAGGCCAGCCACTTATTTATAAACTATGAGTTGGTCTCTTTTAGGCATGCTATGATACGATGTTGATATTTTACATATACAACTAGAAGTTACAGTTCTTCTTTCATTATTACAATTATTTAGCACATTAACTGCATATATAAGATCATTAAAAGAAAGACAATCACAGAAACAAGATAGACACAAAGATTATCCTGGGAAACCCTCTAGGGGAAGAAAACCCAACAAACTTCCTCAATATAGATTAGACAACCAAGAACAATGCTTCTCTCCAAGAGAGAACTAGCAAATCAAAATATCCTCCTCTACTCCTTCACTGGGAAAGAGTAGCACACCACTTAACCAAGATGTATCCAAGAGATAGACCAAAAACCCTTCTCAACATCACACCTAGCTGCAGTAGCTTCTCCTCCAAGACTTGCACACTTTTTCTCTTGACTGCAGAGCTAATGAGTGAGTGTCCAAGTGAGGTGATAGCCTCCTTTATAAATAGTAGTATGGCCTCCCTAAAGTAGTTCTAGGCCGACCTGTCACTTTACCCTTTTAATTTACATTTAATTGTCAAGGCACAATAGGGCCTAATTAAAAAATATAATATAATAACATTCTATATGATTTGTCTTGGTCAAATACAATAAGGATATCTTTCAAAGCTACTCAATCTTCAACAACTAGTGCACTTCCCCTCAACCTGCACAACCCAAGGGATGAAATACCCCTTAATTGATCATAGTCCCTCAGGCCTTTCCACTCCCCTCTAGGGCTTCCAGTACAGGTTGGACATGAATTCTACTTGTTTGGACTTCAAGAATTCTACAACTACAACACAAATTCATCCAACAACCAAAACACATGCTTCTTGGACAAATTTCAAAAATATCATCGATCTCAGGCACATAGCCTCTTTCTGCACGAAATTACAACTCCAAACAACAATCAAACATGCCCACAATATATTCCTTCACGATCCAAGACTCAAAACTCCATTGTTGGCTAGAAAACTTCATGTAAACATAACTCTCTATACAAAAAACGTGAATGTGCAAAATCTGGTCTCCTACACATACAATTTTTCCTCTCTTTCTCTTGCTTCCTTGACTTGCACTCTTCCCCAAGATGATTGTACTGATCCCCCATGATCTCAATAACTATGGGAAGTGACTCTCACACCAACCCTCTTACATGAATTCAATGATTGGGTTCTAGAACACTCAACAACTAATGGAAGGTTCATGGCAAAGATAATTTAGAGAAAAATAGGGAATGGGTCTTGGTTTAATAGACATGGGTAATTCTCCCCCTTGGACCCCTTCCCTCTCGTGTGGATACTTATCCCCCAATATCTTTATGTGTCCATCTGCAGCTGGTGATACATTTCATTCATTAAATTTCAATTTACATCGTTTACATATTGTCTCTTGGCCATACACCACACTTACAATATACATTGATTGGTTCTTGGCCACATACTTGTTGATCTATATGTAGCTTTTTACCTATATTCTTCTTGTATCTTTTTACCTAGAAATTTTTTGAGATATGGCAGGTTAGTTCATAGCGAGTGTATTTTCTTTCCAAAATGATTGTGGTTTATACAAAACACACCATTCTTCTTCGCCACATACAAATTGCACCTATACTTAAAACGTTTTCTTGATGTATGGTGGGTTTGCAGGTTGGCAAACTTACGGGTTTACTTGCTTTCCTTTTTAAGTCCACTAACACCAAGACTTAACCATTTTTTCATCTCTTTTACACCGTGGGTTCATGGGTTCCTAGACTCATTGACTCATCCTCATATCTTCTCCATGCGCATCGTCCCGCCATTCTTTTTCCCTTACCTTTGTCATATCTTTTGAGATTTATTTAATGCTATTCCTATGAAAAGTAACTTCTAATTAAATTATGGAAAGGACAATATTGATTGCATACTTCTCAGGGTAATATCATTTATGTTGTATTAATTTCTCCACCAAAAAGGACTTAAGTCATATTATTGAAGAAGATTTTATTTCAATATTCTAAGGAATTATACGTGGAGTTCGCCAACTACACTAAAATGACCATGAGAAAGTAGGAATTTTGTGGAGACACAATGAACCTATTCACACGAGAATATTATAATTTTAACGAGTCATGGTATTACTGATATTTTACAACATTTCACTTACCAAAAAGAAATGAGAACCAGACTTAGACATCAGGTATTTCTCTAGTTGGATGTGTTCTTGAAGTTTTTGATTGTGAAGACATAGTCTCCCACTGCGTCGACAAATTTGTTCAAAATTGAATGGAAATTCTATTGTACAATAGATCCCATATCTCGTTAGCGCCTTCAACTTTCAGAAAGATGTTGAAATTACCAGAACCGACTATTACATTCAAAGGAGACAAAGCTAGAAGCTTCCTTAAGGAGAAGAATAATGGATTAGAGTTTCTGCAAGAATACTTAGAAGATCCTTCAACAATTCCAGAGAATATATCTAGAATTCAGGTCAGTTCATTGAAAAATCCCTACTGAGAAGTAGCATGGATTTTTACTAGAATTACAAGACAAGAGTCTACAGAAACCATTCCTCGATTGGATCTTTATATATTATATTTTACAATCCATGAACAAGCAATTTTTTATTGGGGAAAAATTATTTCCACTGAAATTTCTTCACAACTATCAAGTTTTAAAGACAGTAAGAAGTTCTACATGGCCTCCTACTTGATATTTTATATTACTCATTGTCATGTCTTCAAGGGATTGAATATAGGGAAAAGGGTAAATTGTGATGTTGACCGAGTCACAATGTGGTATCAATCCTTGTGGAGGAAAAAGGTTGCTCACTATTTTTGTGAAGTACATAATGAATTTATATCTATTTTTAAGAAGCTAGTATTTGGAGAAAATACATCCATATTGTCACATGAAGCATTAACCTTTCTGGATAAGAAGGGGATTGTGGAAAAAATAGACAAATACAATATTATAAGGATCTATTTCTCTCATGGAAAAACCCTTTATCTTCCTTACTATATTCCAGACAGATTATTTGTTGTTGAAGTGGTAAGGCAATACAAGTCCTAGTTGCATTTATTCTATGATAAAAAGAAGAAGCAGTTTATCCCACTACCTTGGAAGGTTGGAAATATTTTTCTAAGAGGAACTACTAAAATTGATGAATATGTTGCAAAATTTGATCAATATAACATGAAATTTTCAAAAGAGATTAAGGGCTTTGACCCTAATCATCTTTTTCATGATCACATGGTATCAATTGGATTCAGTAATACACTTATTAATACTTTTATATTTGGAGAAGAAGAAGGAGACAACCATGACCCTCCAGTTGAATGCATTGAAAGGAAAGTAGGTGATATTAAAACCATCATAAGTATCATGGACTAGTATAAGAAAAAAGGAAAACCCTCTAATGAAAGGAATGCTTAGTCTCCTATTATTTCCCAAAAGAGAATGCTATCCAAAAATAATTCTCAGCCTACAACATCTCAATAGAAAATATCTTCAATGAATAATTCAGATGATGGAGGTGATAAAAACCACCCTCAAGGAAAATTGGAAAAGTCCCATAAATTGCAGGTAAAAAGAAAGACTAATTCTAAACAAGAAATTGAAGAGCACATACCTGAGAATGAAATCCCTCTCGACGACATGGATTTAGAAGTTGATATAGAAAATATCCATTTCCCTGATGATGAAGATTGAGTATCGGAAAATGTACAATATGTGGTCAAACTCTCTATTCAAGATGAAGAGTTTTCAGGAGAAGAATCATTTTCCATACATAATTCTCTATTTGATAAAGATTCAAGAAAATTGATTTTTAAAAGAACCCTTTCAAAAAATAAAAAGGGTAAAACTTGTTCTACATTTAACCTTAGTAAACTGCTTCCATCTGGAATCGCTAATATTCATCAGGTTACAAGAGATGCTCAGGACGTTTCAATAGATGATATGGAAGTTGAGAATGTTATACTTAAAGAAATAATACAATAATTAGAGTTTACTCTAATGCCTCCACCAATATTATCCACCCTTATTGCAACAATTCAACCTAGCAGGAATTTTGAGAAAACTCCAGAATCAAGTATAAGATTGAAAGGGACCTTAAGCTTACTTTCTGCAATCATGCATTATGTTGAACAAAATATTAAGAAAATAATGTCCCTTATTTTAGATACATGGGATCTAGCAAGTAATTTTGTTTCTCTTTGTTCCAGGATTCAAAATACAAGAGATTATTTGAAAGCTGACATTGAAAATGATGAAGGGTTTTTCCAGGATGGACTTGCCACATTCATTATGAAAGCCTCAACAATGACCGAATATGAAAGAAAACAAGAATACTTACCTTCTCAAGATCGTATAAAGAAACTAAAGGCATGTTGGATTCAAAGAATTAATGTACCAATGGAATTATTAAATGAACTTAATGACTTAACATCCAAAAAGGCTGGATCTTATTCTAAATTGACTGGATTAGACCTTGCAGGAAACACCATTGAAGTAGAATATACGAAGTTAATTTTAAACTCAACACTTCAAACAAGACAATAGTTCGAAGAAAGCATGGAAAATTTAAAGAAATTATCAGCAGAGAAGTTCAATATTATGATTGAATATACTGAAGATGCATTGATAATTGGCTTGTTGAATATGCCAATAGAAATGAGGATATTGAAACTACATTGTAAAATATTTCAATTGACTATAGAGAATATGAAAATGAACTATTCAAAATCAAAGTCAAACAAGAGGTAGTTGTTTTTCCTTTGTGAGAGTATATTGAAGAATGGTTGAAAAGGGCTATAATCAAGGTTACCGAGGGTCCAACGGAAGTAGTTAATATCGATCACATAACCGTAGAAAACAAAGATATAAAAGGCATATCATCAAGCAAATGAAGACACGAGAGATTCATCAAAGTAAGTCTAAAGATCACATTTATCCCCAAAATTCTCTCTTTCTATATCAGAAATCATCTAGTTACGTTTATTCTTTCCTTGAAGAACATAACCAGTTCTTTATGCTTGTCTTTTTTTTCTTTCCAGGTTCAACCTTGCTCTTTCTTGAATTTCAACGACTCCATTATCTTCTCTTCTTTTATTTTATGGTCCACGGGAGCCCCAATCCAATTCCTTCGGGACAAACACTTTAATTTTCATCATACTGTAAAGATTTTATTATTTTTGATAAAATCCCAAAGAACCAATTCAATGTTAATTTTGATTGTATTTTTGAACTCTAAATATTTGAGGATAAGATATTTGAAATTGACTCATCAAAATCTTATTTTGATTCTAATGAAAAACTCTTTTAAGTTTCTCTGATTTATGGGCCATTTTTCTTCTTCTTATAAATGTGATAAAAAATATTTCATGAATGTGATGAATGTGAGATATGTTTTCACTTTATTATAATATATAGTTTGTATATATTATTTCTGCCAAATTTACATTTTATGAGTGAAGGTTCATGGTCCTTTTCTCAAGAGATTTTGGTGTATATCTATCATTTTTTTTTTTATATTTTTGAGTGATAAAGATTTTTGAGTTTTCTATATATCACTCTCCCATTTATATATATCGTCCCGAAATAATTTCAAAGAAAATATTTTAGAAAAAATCAAAGAGGAGTACCACCTCTATAAAAACGCAGGGGGATTCATATCCCCATGAGGTTGTTGTTTAGGTCTTAACAGACTCAAACATCAACAATACTACATTTACAATACACATCACTAGTTTGGGGTTTGAAAACAGGGATGTTAAATTCCCCTCCCCCTACAAACTGCATTGTCCTCAGTGCACATAACCATACAATTTACACATTGACATATATAAAACATTACATCAAAATACTTGATAATTCTACAACTTCATGATTCACACAGCAATTCCAACCAGAAACTCTATTTTCCCCTCAACCACACATTAGTTGGACAAGAAATCTTAGAGTTGTGGCTCCAGGAACTCCAACTACCAAAATAGAGTCTTCATTCGCTTATGTACAAATGTACATCCATTTTATTCAAAATTTACAAAACATTGTGGGTATGCCTCACGCATAGTTGCCTCGTGCTCCCATGTACCATCTCCAGGACAGTAGCAGGTCCATTGAACCTTTACCAAGCCTATGGATTTGTTCCTGCGCACTTTGATTTTTCGGTCTAGGATGCACATTGGGTCCACCTAGAAATCCCCTTTGTGTTCCACTTGGATCACATTCCAATCAATCACATGATTAGGATCATGTACATAATTTTTTAACAAAGACACATGGACCACGTTATGAATTATCATGGATGCAGGTAATGCTAGCATGTATGCAACTGGTCCTATCTTTTTTAAGACCTCAAAAGGCCCATAATATTTCGCTGCCAACTTTGGGAAACTTCCCAATTTCAACGAGCTTCTCTTGGATTTAAATTTTAAAAACACATACTCTCCCACTTTTAATTATCTATTTGTTCTCTTTCTATAATCATAGTTCTTCTTCCAATCTCATGCAAATTTTAAATTCTTCCTGATTTTTACCATCTGTTCTTCCATTTCCTTTAACAACTCTGGGCCAATCACAACTTTGTCTGTTGGGTTATCCCAACTTACTGGTGTGTTGCATTTCCTACCATAAAACGCTTCAAACGATATCATATTCAATGATTCCTAATAGCCATTTTTGAATGCAAACTCAACTAAATGGATATATTCCTCCCACTTAGAAGCCTTGTCCATTACACACATTCTCAACATATCTTCAATTATTTGATTAATTCTCTATGTCTTCCCATCTGAATCTGGGTGATATGTTGTATTGAAATTTAAATTTGTCCCAAATCCCTTAAACAACCCCTTACAAAAATTACAAGTGAAATTGGTATCTCGATCCGATACTATTGCCTTAGCCACACCATGTAGCTTAGAAATTTATCTCCTGTAAATTTCTGCAATATTGGTTTCCTTATGAGTTACTTTTATCGGGATGAAATGTGCAGATTTTGTGAGTTTTTCCACCACTACCATGATGGAATCATGTTGCTTGGTTTTCCTTGGCAATTTATTAATGAAATCGATAGTAACAACTTCCCATTTCCATTCAAGAATGGGCAATGGCTGTAGCAATCCCGCCAAATGTCTGTGCTCATCCTTTACCTTCTAACACTCCATGCATCTAGCTAAATAATCAATGACATATTTCTTCATACCAAGCCAAAAATATTGGACTCTTATAGCTATAATAGTTTTATGATATCTTGGATATCTAGTGTATGGTACATTATGCATCTCCTTTAAGACTAAATTTCTCAATTATTGAGAATTGGGAACATAAACTTTGTTTTGAAATAAGAGGATTCGAACCTCTTCTAGCTTGTAATCCTTATATTTTTGTTGTATATCATTATATTGCAAGCTTTCTTTAACTTGCACATGATGTTGATCTGCAGTTACAACCTCTAGAATTCTATCTTTTAAATATGTCTTGTACATACTAATGGATGTAGCATGCATTTTATGCACCCTTCTATTGAGTGCATCATCCACCTTGTTCTCTTTTCCCTTTATGTGCTTGATATCAAATTTATTTTCACTAAGAAATTACATCTATCTAGTTTTGTCTAGCATTTAGTGTTGGTTTTTCAAATAGATATTTCATACCACTATGGCATGTCCTTAATTCAAATTTTTTGCTCATAAAGTAATGCCTCCACATCCTAAAGGCATGTACTATGGCTACCAACTCTAAGTCACGTGTGGAATAATTTATTTCACGTTCCTTCAATTTTATGGACTCATAACAAATTACATGTCCATTTTTCATAAGGACTCCACCAAGCCCTTCCTTGCATGCATCTCTGCACACAACAAAATCCTCATCTGGATCTACAACTTTCAAAATAGGTGCATTGGTTAAAAAATCCTTTAAGCAGTGGAAATTTTCTTCACACTCGACACTCCACTCAAACTTTATTCCTTTCTTTTGCAAATATGTGTTGGAATATTGGTTGTTGTCATTGATGTCAACCCTATCCATTGGATTTTGGACCCCACAGTTGATCGAAGTAGATAGACATGAAGGAAATTACACATGCAGATACAACACCCATGGATGGATAGTACAAGTCATTCCACTTCTGATGGTATGTGGAAAATCATGTGGATCCTCACGGTTGAGGAGAAATGAATTTTTGAAGATGACAAAGTGAATTGAAGAAGGAAGTACAGGTCGGCCCTGAAGATAATTAAAGAAAAGAGTTACAAAATAAGAAAGTGTCAGGTCGGTCCTAATGTTAAAAGGAAGTGACATAAAGGGTATAAATACATCTCATTAAACATTCATTTTTTAACACACACAAGTTTTTTATTGAACAAGGAGAGATAAGTCAAATTTTAGAGGAAATCTGAAGTAAAGAAGGCTAGATTTCAAGGGAGGATGAAGTCTTTTGGTGATGTGATCTAAGGTATGTTATTTATAGGTCATCTTACCATTTTCTCTATAATGTTTTTACAGAATGATTCAGATGGTGAAACTCAGAGGATATTTAGAAGACATATCCAGGTATCTGTGGTAAAAATTTAAGCTCTTTATTCGCTACAATTTTGGAGATACACTTTGTGGAAGATATGGTTTTTGACTAGTCCTTAAGCTAGTCAAAACAATCATAAATTCTTCATAGATAATCCAATTGAAGTGAAACCAATTGCATTGGAAAGATTACGGGTTGTAGTTTCTTGTGTACAAATTTCAAAATCGTATGTTAAATATTGAGCGTGGGGCATTCTGTACAAGTTCACTCTCCTAAATAAACCAGAATTGAATAAGGTCTACCATTTTCTCTATAAATCCTTTTTGGGTGGAAGGAAGGGATGAGAATGGAGAGGTCAACCCTCTATTGATATTGGAGGATTGTATCTTCCTTTGGGAGGTTTATCCCTCCCTTTATATTTGGAAGTTGTAGCTTCCCTTGAACAATAACTATTGATTATTTCTCATATATTGTGCATGGTGTATTGTGGTGTATTGGTGTAACTCTTATACTATTGTTCATTTCTCATTGGATATAATGGAATATATAATCTGGTTGAAGTATAGGTTGAAAAAGTTTTGAAATTGTACTTGATATTGATTCACCCCCCTCTCAGTATCAACAAGATGTTATTGGGTGTGAAATTTTGGAGAATCTCACAATGAATCTCCTGTAATAACCAACTAGACCCATAAATGATCTAACCTCTAAAATTTTTGTTGGCATTGACAAACCCTTGATTGCTTCAATCTTTTTCGGATCCACTGCTATGCCCTCTTCTTAAACAATGTGACCCAAATAATGGATCTACTTTTGATAGAAGGTTCATTTACTCAATTTGGCATACAATTGGTGTTCTCTTAACACTTGTAGCACCATCCTCAAATGCTACTCATTCTCTTCTTCTGTATTGGAATAGATAAGAATATCATCCAATAATATAATTACAAACATATCCATGAAATCTCTGAACACTTCATTCATCAGACACATAATTGTATCAGGTGCATTTGTCAATCCAAAAGTCACCACCACAAATTCATAGTGTCCATACCTTGTCCTAAAGGTTGTTTTGCTAGTGTCTTGTTCTTTGATTCTCACTTGATGATAGCATGAACTCAAGTCAATATTGGAGAACATTTTTTTTCCTTTCGACTGATCATCAATCCTTGGCAAAGGATATTTATTCTTGATTGTAACCTTGTTCAGTTGTCTGAAGTCAATACATAACCTCAAAATTCCATCTTTCTTCTTGAAAAAAATAACTGGGGTACCCAAGGAAAAGCACTTGGGCATATGTACCCTTTCTTTAACAGATTTTCTAGTTGCATTTGCAACTCTTTTAGCTCTGGCGTTCTCATTCTGTAGGGATTCCTAGATATTGGGGCAACTCCATGCATTAAGTCAATTGAGAAATATATATCCCTCTTTGGTGGCAATCCTAAAAACTCCTCAAACACATCTTCAAACTCTTTCAAAATTGGATAATCCTCAATACTTGGCTCCTTATCCTTCATTGGTTCTTCCATATGGGATGCATATATATCACACCCTTTTCTAAAACATCTTTTCAGCTGCAATTCTGAAATCTCTTGGACAAATATAGGCCTTGGAATACCTTGCATTGTCCTTGGAATCCCTTTTTAATCAAGACATGTGAAAACCTTGTTATAACAATCTAAAACAACATGATGCATTTCTAGCCAATCCATACCAATCAAGAAGTCATAAGACCCAAGCGGTATGATTTTAAAATCTACCTTAGTGTTAGTTCCATTCATGATTATAGGGAATTATTTAACAAGTTCATTAATTCTTCTATTGGTTCCAATAGCTATCCGAATTAACAAAGACTTTTCATGCTTACTTTTCTTCAATTTAAATATTTCAATTAGCTTTGGATCTGTATAGCTATGAATACCTCCAAAATCAATTAAAATAGTTATGGTTGATTATCAATATTACCTTTCACTTCAATCATGTGGGATTTATAGTCTACTTGTCTATTGTACAGGGATGCATAGATTCTTGGTATGCTTTTTCCCACATCTTCTATTGTCTCCTCCTTCTTGAAGATATGAAAAATCTTCATCTTATATCCTCGATGACAAAAATATTTATACATGTGATCTCCTTAATTCACATCCCCAACACTTTATGGGTTGTTGTCTTGGCCCCTTTCCCAAGGGCACTGTCATCTTTTGATCACCTTGATATGGCTACCCTTGTTGATATGATTGAGATATATTCCTCATGAAAGGTGGCTTGAATCCTTTCTTCCTTTGATCCATCTTTCCTTTCTTCTTGTCATCCCACTCCCTTTGGAAAGTTGGCTTTCCTCTATTCGTCTCATACAAATACTTGGCGTTTCTTATGGACTCTTCTAAATTCTTGGGTTCATCAAACTGGATTTTATCCTTGTAAAAGGATGACAGTCCACTTAGGAAGCTATGAATTTCAACCTTTCATCTCTAATGAAGCTCACATACCTGAGAAATTCCAATAAATTTCTCTCATATTCATCCATGGTAATGTTCCCAAGTTTGAGTTCAAAGAAATTTTGCATCTTCTTGTCATAATATTGTTCTGACAAGTATTGTTGTTGAAAGTATTTCCTGAACTGCATCCAAGAAATTATCTTCTCGTCAAGGTGCTTAAACTTCTTCAGTCGATCCCACCACATAGATGCCTTCCCTTAAAGGTGTTAGGATGCAATTATGGCTTCTACATTTGATGAGTAGTTATGCAATTGGAACTATTTCATCATTCCCAGAAACCATGATTTTGCTTCTTCACCTTTCTTGTTTTGTCCATCAAATGATGGTGGTTTGATTTTTCTCAATTCCCCTTGCAAGATATATGACCCATGTCTCCTTCTCTGATGCCTAACAAGATATATACTTGGGTTGTTTTTCAAACTTGAACATGCATATGTTTTTTTGGTTGAGTTCCCTAGGTAATGATGATGTTGATGCCTGCTAATACTCCTTGATCGTCTAGATCCTCCATGATCATCCCTCCTATCATGAGACCTAGAAACCTCCAATTGCTTGGCACTAGTTTCTTTCCTTGTTCCTTTGACTTGCTTTTGCAGCATGTTCAAGCTTCGAAGTATCTCTTCTTGAGCCTTCATTATCCTCTCATTATCAACCCTATAGCTCTGCACTTCTTTTTGCAGGCTTCTCATAGTTATAGGCTCATGCCCGTCTCTTCTCCCGTTAGACTCAGTCTCATCATTACCCATGTTGACATGCAAACCTATCATTTCTTATTAATGTTTTTAAGACCCTTGATCATCCTATGTACCTCTATTTCTCATGTTGGAACTAAATTCTGCTTTTCTGTATCTCTAATTATGCAAGAATGTGCATGCAATAATTGTTGTTAGAATTGAGCATATTGAAAAGTATTTATTAATTAGATTACAGGTCATTATTCATTTTAAATTATGAAGAATATTAATTCACTACTCCTAAGTATGATTCCTTAAATTCATTCCTCTCTGAAACACCTTTCCAATGACTTTACTCATGTCTCAATCTAAGTTATGAGTGAAAAGTTACAACCTCCACATGCTACAATTTTCACTCATTTACTACTAAAAAAATTTCTTTTATCACTTTATGATAACATATAATGCCCAATTCAAAATTCTTGGTTGATATATGTCTTCTACTCCTCAATAAATTTCCAACTACTATTTGTTTTCTCAAATCTGAGCTCCGATCATAAAGTTATGGTCCAAAGAAGTTTGGTTGTCTTACCCCATTTATCCTTGTATGCTACATGTGTCTTCTTTCACTCCCATCACATTTTCAGGTACCCATAACCAAAATATGGGTTCATTTTTGGATTCTATGGGTTATAATATTTCCATCAACTACTCATGTGCCCCAAATGGACTTCTGAGCACGAAGTTATGCCTTTCGAAAGTATATTTGGTGCCAAAACTTTACCCTCATTGTTTTGGCTATAACTTTCTCATACGCACTTTGTTTTGCGAATTGTTTGTCTTGTTGGATAGCTCTCTTTGAGTTATTTTATTTGAGATGCAGAGGAAAAGTGTACCTTGGTACAATACACTTTTCTCTTGTGGGTTTTGACTAGCTAAAAATGTAGTTTAGAGCCTCAAAATTGCCCTGCAAGTTAATGACCTTCAAAAACCACAAAATTTCACATAAAATTACTATTTTACTATTGTAATATCCCTTTCAATTTGAACCTTTGATCTCAAATCGTGTGCAATCTAAGTCGTTGATCTGCGCTACATTGGACATCAACGATCGACGATCTCATTTGGCACGCGCAACGCTTTCCCCAAACAACCAACCCGACTATTGGCCATCGACCCAACTCCCCAATGACTAATTTGCACAAAACTCTAATAGGATGTTTCGACCGTTGGTCATCGGTGATCTTCGTTGGTGAATGAAAACTCATCACTAATTCGGTTTATTCCTAACCATCGACAAACCACGATCGACGACCCCCGATGCCTATCGAAAACACTTCCCCAAATCGATTGATCTAACCATTGGCCATTGACCACTTCTAGGTTGATGTGGCAATTGTTGATGTGGAAACTGTTGATGTGGCATCACACATGAATGTTTATGTGGCATGACACATGGATTTTGATGTGGCATGACACATCATCCTGAGGTGTTAACTTGGGTGTCATGGATGCTGACGTGGCATGACACATGGATGATGACACCATCATCCTCTTTTCCTTCATCGACGATCAACCACTTATCTTAGACAAATGAAAAATATTGTCACAATCCATCGATCCCCAATTCGTCGATCATCGGTGATAAAAATTCCCTCTGGATCCATGAAACCTTCATCGGATTCTGTCGATCCTCGATTATCGTCCATCAACGGGTTTTCTTGGTGAATTTTGACACTTAAATTTTTTTCGACCAACATCTATTGATCCCTGGCCATCAAGGATCCTCTATGAACATGTAAAACCTTCACTAAATCCTATCGATCCCCAACCATCGTCAATCGACGAGTTTCATTAGTGAACCTAGACACTTAGAAATATTGGCCAAAATTTGTCGATCCCCAACCCTCGGTCATCGACGATCAAAGACTTCTTTTGTTCGAAATCAACTCTTCACCAAACTCACCGATTCGACCATCGGTCATCGATGAGTTCAGCTAGCGAACTTCAAACCCTCCGCAAATCTCGTTGATCTTGCCATCAACTATCAATGAAGTCTTTCGATGAAATCCAACACTTAGAATTTTTTTTTTATCACAATCCAGGTGAATCTAGGCCATCAATATATTGGTGAAAAATAATACCGGTTTTCAGTTCTATTCCATATCCTCAACAGATGAAATGAACATAGGTCGTCGATTTGATCCATTTCAAAACCCCCCAAAATGATCATGGTCGTTGATTTGATCAACCTTTCAAAATGGGCGAACCTTATGGATTTTAAATTTATCATGATGAAACTCAGTTGTTGATCTCCAGATCAAAAAATATCTTGGTCGTCAATTTGCTAAACTGCTTGTAACTCAACAACAACCATTAAAACTCGAGATTCAACCTTTCAATGTCAAATTCAGCTCTAAAAGTTGCAGATTAACTTCATTAAATTCTCTTAAACAGTTATGATTCATTCTAACATGAATCTTGACCATGAATTTGGGGATTTAACTTTGATTTTCTCTCGATTTTTCCCAATTTCTCATAGACCAAATCTGCAACAATGAATTTACTCAAATTCGTTCTGGTTCTTGGCCCATACGGGTCCAGTGTTGAACCAGTATCTCTGATACCACTTTGTAATGTACCCAGCCCCCAACTAGGACACATCACTTCTAAAATGACCCTATAAAAATTCCTCATACTAAATGTAAATGTGGAAATTAACATACAACATGAAATACAAGTTCATTCAGTTGTCCATGTTCAATAAAAATGTAAATACAATTGTTCAACTGTGCATAGAAACAACTAAATGACATAAAATATCATTCAAACATATAAAAAAGGATTTAAATGCATCATTCTACCCCTAGCAAGAATTAATAACCAAATATATTTTAGAGTAAATTGCATAGTAGTTACATCATCATTACACATGAGTAAACACAACAAATAGAACACTTATCATATGAAATGTGAAACCCACTGCAGAGAATGGGTGTTCCTCCCAATTGTATCCTTGATGTTCCAGTTCTCAACAACAATACACCCCCGAGCTAGGGCTATGAATCCATAAGAGACAAAAGTGCCTAAGGTTGGCTAATGTCCCCCTTTCAGTAGTTAAACTCTCAGCTAATTCCATTCCATCAGCACACTTCCCCTCAACCTGCACAACCCAAGGGATGCAATCCCCCTTCATTTCTCACAGTCCCTCAGGCCTTTCAACTCCCCTCCAGGGATTCCAGTACAGGTTGGAAAAGAATTCTACTTGTTGGGACTTCAATAATTCTACAGCTACAACACAGATTCATCCAACATCCAAAACACATGCTTCTTGGATGAATTTCAAACAACTTGTCGCTCCCAGGCACATGGCCTCTTTCTCCACAAAATTATAGCTCCAAACAATATCCAAACATGCCCACAACAACTACCTTCAAGATCCAAGACTCAGAACTCCATTGTTGGCCAAAAAACTTCATGTAAAACAACCCTCTATACAAAAAACGTGAATGTGCAAAATCTAGTCTCCTACCCATACGAATTTTCCTCTCTTTCTCTTACTTGCTTAACCCTCTTACATGAATTCAGTGATTGGGCTCTAGAACACTCAACAACTAATGGAAGGTTCATGGCAAGGATAATTTAGATAAAAATAGGAAATGGGTCTTGGTTTAATAGACATGGGTAATTCTCCCCCTTGGACCCCTTCCCTCTCTTGTGGATACTTAGCTCCCAATCTCCATCTGTGTCCCTCTGCAGCCGGCGATACATTTCATTCATTATATTTCAATTTACATCGTTTACATATTGGATCTTGGCCATACATCACATTTACAATATACATCACTTGGCCATTGGCCACATACTACATTTAAAATACACATCGCTAGTTTGGGGTTTGAAAACATCGATGTTACATGGAGCAACCTCCTCACAAAGCTCAACAATCGAGACCTACAAGAAACTAGCCTCATCATCCACTTGAGTTTTGGTTTCATCCAACCTATCAATTGATCCTTAACTCCATTTTCTATATGCAATTGAGTAATGATAGCTTGCAAAGAGACAACTTCATTATGAAGTTGAAAAACTTGCTCATTTATCTTAGCAATGGTTTTTCCTATAAAGGTAAGCTTCCTTTGCCTTTATTTCTTTGCATAGGTTCTTTGAAGATCTAATTATTCTTCTACATCAAGGGTATCAATCATTTCCCTTCAAATAACCTTCAATTCCACACTCAGTGGATTCTCCAAACAAGTCAAATCATTGTTGGTTAGTTTTTGACTTGGTTAAAAATCCTCTCCAATATTTAGTCAATTCACAGTCTAAAAAATATCAATATGCTCAAAACATTTAGTATTCCATCCCAAAGGAAATAAATCCAAGGGATTTAAACCATAGTTTATTCTTCAACATCATTAGAGCTTTGCCAATCTTCTTTATTCAGTGTTGAGTAATATAAACAACAATAAGAAGCCAGTATGCCTCCAATGCTCAAAAGTCAAAATAGATATATAGCTTCCACAATACAATATATCCTCCAAAGTAGATTCAAACCAAAGTAATGCACTAAGGGATTATAACCTTGGTCTATTGCTTCAAATCAATCACCTTTACCAACTTGATTACATAGACAATTGACAATAATGATGTTAAGGCAATAAAAAATTAGAACAAAATTCAATGTGAGATGGATTGACCCTCATATACCACACATTGTTCTTAGTTGGTCCTTGGACTACCCGAGCACACACTTGGCATACGACGTTGTCTAACGTTCTACTTTTTCAACTTTTTTCACTGTAATCTATTGACATAAATCTTGGTGAACATCACCATTTTCTGTTATTTAAATTGCATTTTTGAATGCATAAATGGATCCAGTCCTTGAAAAAACCCCAGGTACTTGGATTTTGCATACTCAACCACTCAAATCTGCAGTTCCAACAATTTCTGACCCAATTTCGAGCAAAATTGAACATAAAATATGCCCAAAAAAAGACCAAAAAGTAGAACATTTAAACTATACGCTTGGCATAATGTCCCTTGCATTATTGTCCTCGGTTTGAATATCATGTCATACATACTACATGTTAATCAAAGCACTACACCTAATGGTTATACCTACTTTTCTTATTCACAAAATTACAACAAACTTACGCCAATGCATCCATGTATCTTCCAAAGGAGAGGTTCTATCAATCACATAAGACCACATTTCATCAAAAAGAAGGTAATTTTAGGATACCAAAAACACGCTCCAAGGATAAGATAATTGATGCTCTGGTCAAATATTGCTTCATAAATTCAACTATCAATTGACTAATAAACCATTCTCCAAATCGGTGAAAAGGCTCTCTTGTGCAGGTTTCCTTCACAAAACGACTTCACTATAGTTTGATCGTTCCAGTTAATAAGCAAGTTTATACTTCATTCAACTCTTTATGGTGTGTCTTCCCTACACTTAATCTAGACTCCATGTGGTGTATGGTGGAGGACCGCATAGTGAAAGACTCGTCATGATATGGATATTGCCATGATGTAGATAGGAAACTCAACCATAGTTTAACAAATCCACATATGTTGGTCCTCTACTAAACTCAATCCAAACACTAGATCCATTAAAAGGTCATAGTCATATTTTAAACCAATATATATTTGGCATAGGTATCTTCACCACACAAGTGCAATCAACATTTCCAAATCTTCAAAGTCTACCATCAACCGGGGAACACTAGGTTCTCATCCCACAAAACCAAACTAATTATAAAAAACAAACAACCATGGGAAATCACTTCAATGTTTCCTTCAACAAAATCAACTACAGATCATGTTGTTCATAAAATTAAGGCACTCACACAACCTTTATACACAACACGACTTGGTATCCACCAAACTTTTTTGTCATCCAAGATCACCCCAACTACCTTAGAGAACACACGTTATCATACCCTTTTCTCAAATCCACCAAAATTTTCTGCCATCCAAGCTCACACCAACTACCTTACAGAACACACGCTATCATACCCTTTTCTCAAATCCACATCATGTTGCAACAATCATAGGAGATCTATTTAATCCTCTCGTAATGTATCTCGAATACCATGTTACAATTTTAGATATAAATGCACATCCAATTTAACCCATAACTTATCATATCACCATGACAATTTCTATCATCAAAGAGAAATTATTATCAAATCCAAGCCATCAACATAAAAATGCCAAGATATGCAATGGGTATCCTTGATACACTAATGTCCATTAAACATAAGTCAGATAATCATCACAATGCATGAATAACTTTACATTACAATATCCAACTCATGATGATATAAATGAGGCTAAAGCATCTTAAATATATAGACTTGGGTTCTTCACCCAAAATACCAAGAGTTGTTCCATGAGCCATGAAGGCCCACAATACTTGGTCTATACACCTGAATAAGGTAGGTTACATTTGCCCCAAGGTGGATCTAATTAAATCGATGGTGTCTAGTCAATTGGCCTATCAATCTCTTCACTCAATTGACTCCATGTCAGTCAACTCCCTAAGTGGGTTTTCCTTGTTGACTTCAAAAACTTGGGGTTTACCAACATCATAACATTCTAAAATAATTAAGGGGATAAGTTTATTGTCGACTGTCAAACACTTGACATTAATGAAAGTTCATAAATCCCATTAGGTTCATTGGGAGGATTGAAGGATGAGACAAGATATAAAACCCCAGGAAAACCAATTTAAGTTCACATGGATGGTAGAGATATAGTTTCAGGTTGGATCCACGTTAGTAAGGATTCACTAGTGGCATCTAGATCATGACGGTGAGGTGTAGTAGGGTGAACCATAGGCATGCCACATAAGCTTAAGGATGTCACTCGATTATGCATGGGCTAATGGGGACATAGCATGTATTACCTTAAAATTGAGCCATGCCACATGTAAGGAGTTAATTAATTGAGGACCTGGGACACTGGAAGAAAAGGGTCCACCAAAGGTCCATTTAAATAATATTTTGGGTCCTCTAGACTGCAAGGAAAATCCAAATCATGAATGTCCTATGTTTGATAGGTTGACGTTAATAATATTTTGGATCCATAATATCTCCTTGGGCAAGTTAAGTGAAAACTGTTCAATTTGATTTTGAAGAAGCATATTCATGAACAAATGACAAATTGTGTTGCCGAGATTTTGTCCATCATTGTTCTTCCTGAGGGAAGTTGTCCTAAAGTCAATCCAAGTGAACAATGTGAATGTGGAAAACATGTTAAGTGTGATGATTTCAAAACTAATCTTAGAAGATAAATCAATGAACATGTATGATTAAGCCAAACATAAACGAGAGAAAATAAGATTTTAAAAAAGTAATAAAACAAAGTTGTGCATATTTTTGTTCATATGTGAAGTGTAATGTTTGTTTACAGTCATTTTATTATCATGATTGTTTCTTTAAGCACTATGGTTGGAACTTAAATAAGCAAAAGTAATGTTGGAAATATTGATGTAATCAATGAGGATGTGACTAGTAACCAAGATCCTACGATGACCTTATTGATTCATAGTTTGCATGGAATGTAGGAACAAATGAAGGATTAAACCATATTGTTGGTAGGAATGAAAGATAAATTGGGAAATGCAAGTAGACACAAGGATGAAGAAGGTGAATCCACTAAGTGTATAGAATGTGAATTTGGTAAAAGAGGGATCATTGGAATCCTTGTTGAGGAATAAGGTAAACCTACAAATAAGTACCCTAAGCAGGAAGACTTTGCATGAAGATACTAACGAATATCAAACTTCCTTATTTCCATGGTGCTAAAATCATAACTCAAGCAAAATATTGGTTAAATGGCATGGAATGTATTTCACCCTAGCTTAGTTTGTTGATAACATGAAAGCTAGACTTGCAATATATCATCTTACGATGAAGGAGGAATAAGGATTTCCATGGGGGGCATGATGGGTGAGGAGAGTGGAATTGCTATTGGAAAGGTAGCGGTGATTATGATGCAGTGGAGGTGGTAGCTTGTTGTGAGGTAGTTGTTGGATCGGAGGGGAATCATGTGGATTATGAGCCATCTAAAAGTGCAAGAAGCGTTGTATTCAAATTGGGGCAAGTGAGCATTCAATTGATTTTCCTTTTGAATGCATTCTAGAGGGTGAAAAGTTGATGAGAGATTGAGCTTCATATGGTTACTTATGTGGGTGTAAGCCAACTTACTCCAAGCTATGGCTTTGGCTTGATGAGGTTTGGGTGTGGTAGCTTTCTAGCAAGGTAAAAATTTCTCCTTTGAAGTGGGATTTTTCTTCTTTATATTTGATTTCTCAGAGGATTGTGAATTTGTACTAATGGCATGTCCTTGGTGCTATGGTGATGTGGCTTTGGTTCCTTTTTCCTAGTCAGAACACTTTGATTCTTCATATGCTTTCAGAGAGATTCAATTATTATGGGCTTGTTTGGTGGGTCTGCCTCTGCATCTTTTTTGTTCAAAGGTTTTGAGGGCCACTGGGAACTCCCTAAGTGAGTTTCAATAAGCCTCCAAAGAAACTCTAAACAGAGAAGGGGTACCTTATATTTTATCTCTTTTGGATATGAATGGAGGGATTCCAAACAAAATTTCCTTAGTGTGTGGGGAACAAAAATGGATCCAAGGATTGGATTATGAGAACATTCCTTTCCATATCAGATTTTTCCATAAAGATGGACTTATTCTCTAGACTACCCCGGGAAGGACTTCACATACAAAAGTCAAAGGGATGATCTTTGTCTTCCTCCTATATGAAGGCTATGTTGGTTTTTTAGGTCGGTTTAGCTTCTTTTGATGTTGCAGGGGTTGTTGCATTAGTGTTCTAGAAGGTGGGCATTTTGTTGGATGTAAAGGCAGTGATAGTCCAAAGGTGGGTGAAGCTTTATTTGGGAAGGCAGTCGTCCCTATTTTTGAGGGTGTAGTGGACCTTCTCATTCCTAGGATGAATACGCTGGTCCTTGAGGGATTAGGGGACATTTCATAGAGTATTTCCCTTCTAATTCTTGTGTATCCTTCGGAAGGGATTTCAGAGGCTTCCACTTGTTTGATGAATTTGCAATCTAGTGAGATTGTGGAGCAATAAAAAACTATAAGGGATTTAGATTGTATGGTGTCGTTGTTGGCACTTTTACAATGTTTTGTTTTTGTTGAAAAGTCAGTAGGTTGTCTAGAGCTTGGTCATGGGTTGGGGAAAACAAGTTCTAATTTTGTTTCTTTGTTCATTGTTCGAGGGGTGGAGGAATTCAACGGATTAAGGGTTCCCAAAAGGACTCTTCCTTTAAACCATCGAGGTTGAATGAGAAATACCATTATGCTTCTTTGGATGATATGTCTCTCACTCATTAAATGCATGGTTTTGTTAATTCAGGGGTCAGTGGTAGTGTGTTTCTGATTTTTTGATGGGCCTCCAAATTGTCCATTCTATGGCCCATCCTATATCTACATTTGACATATTTTTTACCTAAGCTAAGATCCCCATGAGAAACATTCATGCTTTTGATGACCAATGTAGACATTATGACATGTGATTATCTAATTATATGTAATTTTCTTAAATTCCAATTATGAATGTGATGTGCTTGATCTTAAGTGTTTTTTGATGATTTTTGCATATGTTGCATGTGAATATTAATGTGGTCTACAAAGGATAATGAAAGAATTTGATCTACAAGGACAAGGATGATCTCATTTATTGATGAATTTAGACCACCTTGATGAATGATTGAGAAATTTGAGGGACATTGTCCCTTCACCATCTTCAAAACTGCTAACACTTGGGGGGGAGCCATAATGACCTCAAATAAATTGAATCCTTGTTGATCTAAAGGAATTTGAATTGTCTAGGAAGTAAATCAAAATATTGGAACAACATGCATAAATTTAGGAAGTTATGAGACAACCTCCATCAATCAAGGGATTGATTGGACGGATTAGATAAGACTCTTTTTCAAATATAAATAAAGGTGTTGTTGATATGATAGGGATCAATTTTTAGTATTTTTGTTCTTCTTTCACCATTGGTTAAGATAATTTGAATTGTAATAGGAAGAAATTTTTTCCTAATGTCTTAGGATAGTTTATGAATAAATGAGATAGAGGTATGTTTCATTCTTGAGTGTCTCCAAGGGTTTCAGGAACTTCCTTGAGTAGGGCCCACTCAAGGAGAGGACTAGGAACCCTTGCGATCATTTCCTTTTTGTCTTTTATTTCTGTTTTTTCATTGACAAACTTCTATAGTAAATAGAGTACTAGCTTATTTTATCTTAATTTACAACAATTCTGTGATTTTCTTGCATTTCTGAACAACACTTTTATTTCCTTCATGTATTTCTTTTAATGATTTTACTTTACAATGTTCATCACTTTGAATTACATCTAATGGATTTAATATGATTACTAATATCATAAGGGTTGAGTGATCTAGTATTAACTTAAGGATCATATATTTATTGATTGATTAGACTTGTTGACTTAACTCTTCATCTAAGAAGTAGTAACAATAGACCTCCATTTTCCCTTTGCACATTGTTAAGGGGGAGTGAATGTCATGAACTCAATGATATCAAAAACATAGTTATCAATTTAATAAGAACTGTGACCTTAAAACAAGAACTTTGGTCCAAAAACCCATATTTTAGGTCCAAAAACACCAAATTCAACCCCCAAATCAAAAGGTGGTGTTACTCGTAGCACCTTTTTTGGGGGGTGTGGTTAAAATTGTGACTTGTTTGAAATCGAGGCCTTGACAACCGATACAATTGCAAACAAAAACCATAAAATTGACTCTCAAATCAAAAAGTGATGCTTCTAGTAACGCCAATTTTATTTTTGGAGTTAATATTACAATTTAATTGAAACTATGGCCTTGACAACTAGCACAATTGCAACAAAAAACTTTAAAATCGACTCTTGGTTTGACAATCGGTACTATTGTAGAAAATACCTCAAAAACATGCACGATAGCAACCAGAAACACAAAACACTTAAAAAACATGTTTAAAAGAAAATTTAATTAATTTTGTTAAATTTTACATTAAAAAAAAATAATAAAACATTTTTTTTTAATTACATTAAAAAAACAACCCTAAATAATTTATTTTTGTAAAATGATAAAATAACAGTTTAAAAAATAAAATAAATTTGTGTATCGTAAAATTAAAAAAAAAAAACCTAAAACCAAAA
>ML825933.1:22606-37198 GCA_009831015.1 Picea engelmannii | reverse complement strand
TTTTATTTTTTTTTTAATATATTATTATTATTATTATTATTATTATATATGCTTCTAAGTTTTTTTTCATTTTATTTATTTTTTAATGTAAATTAAAACAAACAAACAAACAAAAACATGTTTTTAAAGTGTTTAATGTTTTTTGTTGCAATTGTGCATGTTTTGAGGTATTTATAGGAAATGGTATCGGTTGTCAAGTCACAATTTCAAACAAGATGTAATTTCATCCCTAAAAAGAACAAATAATACCACTTTTCAGTTTAGGAGTCGATGTTAAGGTTTTTATTTGCAATGGTACCAATTGTCAAGACCGTGGTTTCAATTAAGTTGTAATTTTAACTTTCCCCAAAAAAAAATTGGTGCCATTGGAAGCATCCATTTTCAAGTTCATAGTCTATTTTAAGGTTTTTGTCTATAATGATGTCAGTTTTAAGGCCGCAATTTCAAACAAGTCATAATTTTAATTACACCCTAAAAAAATGGTGTTATTGGTAGCGCCACTTTTGAAACCAAGTAAAAATAGCCACTAAATATGACCTCTAAAAAAATGAGAACTATGGAGAGTTCTCGTTAAGTAGGTAACTATATTAAAATTCAATGGAAATGGATTGTCAATGTTGAGCATTGGCATTGTACAGTTTTTAGGAGTAGTAGTTCAAATTTGGCATGTGTAGTTGCATATATAGTGCATAGCACCTCATAAGTTTACAGGATCCTTGGGTTGATAATTAAAGTGAGTTGAGGTATTAAGTATCTATTGTTGCAGTTATATGGCCCAACACTTTTTGGCACTGTTGTTGGGGAGGTTGTTAAAATTCCATTAGGGACAATTTGAGATTTCTGGAAAAGAAACATCAATACATAACTAGTTTGCATGCATCGTCCTAGAGATAAAAATGGAAGATTTATACTAAAAACTCATGTTTCTAGTGTATTTGAAGTAGGTACTAGTGAACAATACAACAAGGGAATTGTGAAGTAGACATCCAATAGATCGTTGAGGAATTTATTGAACAAACTAAAGGAGTAGAGATTTTGTAAAGTATTTCTTTGATCTTGTGGATCTTTTTTATGATATAGGAATTTAACATAGAGATGGATTTCCATGTTTGAACACCATGGCAAAACATGGTGGAGAACAACCTGAAATTTTTCAATTTACAATTCAGGAAATTGATGAGGAAACGATGATGAATCCAACACTGAAAGACATAGTGAAAATTGTGCTACAAAAACTTTTGGGTGAAAATCTCATCTATTTTATTTTTTACGGTGAGTGGGTTTCACCTTTATTTTTTGTTCCAAAAAAGGTAGGAAAATGGAGGATACGTGTAGATTATAGAGAACTCAACAAATCAACAAGAAAATATCTTTTCCCCTTGCCCTTCATTGATCAAGTATTAGATGCATTATTTGGTAAAAACAATTTTCCTTTTTAGATTGGTTCAATGGGTACAATCATATTCAAATTAGCCCCAAGGACCAATATAAGACAACTTTTACTTGTCCTTTGGGGACATTTCCCTATAGCGTACACCCATTTGGCCTATGCAATGCCCATACAACCTTTCAAAGAGATGTGTTAAGTATGTTTTTGGATTTGGTGCATGACATTGTTGAGATCTATATGGATGATTTCATTACCTATAGGAATGCATTTCACGGAGCCTTAACTAATTTGGAGAATATCTTGAAAACATGCTAAAAAATGAATGTATCCTTAAGCAATGGGAAGTGCTTCATGCTCATGATTGAAATAATAGTCTTAAGACACCACATCTCTCCTAATGGCATTGAGGTAGATCCATCCAAAGTGATTATCATTCAACACCTCCCAACACCACAAAAATAGAAAAATGTTAATTTTCTTAGGATATGCAGGCTACTACAGAAGATTCATAAATGATTTTAGAAAATTGACAACACTTTGTTTACCCTACTTTTCAAGAATGTAGAATTTCATTGGTCAACATATTGTCAAAAAACATTTGACAACATAAAAGAAGAACTAATTATAACCCATGTTTTACAAGGCCCTAAGTGGGATATTCCATTCCACATTCACAATAATGCATCTGATAGATCCTTAGGGGTAGTTCTTGAACAATAGGAATACAACAAGCCATTTTTAATTTACTACCTAAAAGAAAATATTTCAAGGGTAGTTCTTAACTATATTGTCATTGAAAGATAATTTCTTGATGTTGTTTATGAAATCAATAAATTTAGGCATTATATTATTAGCTATCTAGTCTTTGTACATATTGATGACTCAACCATCAGATACTTGATGAACAACATAAAAATTAATGGAAGAGTCATTAGATGGTTTTTGTTATTACATGAATTTGACTTGACAATACTTGATCAAACTGACAAACAAAATGTTGTTGTAGATTTTCTATCTAGACTAATACATAATGAAGATGAAAAGGTTGTTGATGACCCTTTCCCTGATGAGAAACTATTTGTAATATCACTACAATCCTTTTGGTTCACTGATATAGCAAATAACTTAGCTAAAGGGAAGCTTCCTCAACGATTTTCCTATAGAGAATGTTGCAAGATCATCAAGAAGAATGCCACATACACATGGATCAAGGACTGCTTGTTCAAACTTGGACTAGTTCAAATACTCAGGCATTGCATAAGGGAATATGAGGTATATGACATGCTACATGTTTATCATAATGAACCTTGTGGGGGAAATTATGCTACAAAGAGGACATCTAACAAGGTTCTTCAAGCAGGGTACTATTGGCCAACACTTCAAAAGGACACAACATAATATTATCACATTGCGATGAGTGCCAAAGAATGGAAAAACCTACAAAAAGGTATGAGATGCCACTCCAAAAAAAATAACAATGGAACCCTTTGAGAAGTGGGGATTAGACTTTGTGTGATCTATAGACCCACCCTTTAATAAAGAAGATTATATACTAGTTTTCACATACTAATTGACCAAATGGGAAAAGGTAAAGTCAATGAAAAATGCCAAAGAAAAGGTGGCAAAATTCTTTACGAGAACATCTTTGCAAGATTTGGAGTGCTCAATGAGAGATTGCAATAGATCAAGGGCGTCATCTTCCTTCTAATCTCATTGAGAATCTCATAGACCTATTCAAAAAATTTCATAATAAATCAACTACCTACCATTCTCAAGCAAATGGGAAAGTAGAGGTAACAAATAAATAGTTGGAGAATATTTTGACAAAAGAAATGAAGCAACACAAGAGATTGGGCAATTAGGCTAACATAACATGTATGGGCATACAAAACTATATGAAATACCACCACAAGGTTTACACCCTATGAGTTGGTCTATGGAAAGAAGGCCATGCTCCTCATTGAGTTTAAAATAGGAAAAAATCTTTGTTCCACGTTAAAATGATCCAACAACAAAGAAAAACATAGCATGATAATCACATCAAGGCAAAAGTCTTCAAGGAAGGAGATTGATTGTATGACTCAAGATTCAAGGACTTCAAGGGTAAATTGAGGACAAGATGGTTAAGGCCATACCATATTGATATATGTGAAAACGTGTTAATAAAAATAAAAACTATAGATGAGGAACAACTACCTCTTTTGGTCAATGGGCACAAGCTCGATCTCTACAATAAACCATTGTTAAAAGAGGAGCTTACTATAAATATTCAAGGTCAACAACTAGATTTTATTGAAAACAACAATGTTGTGAAATCAAACTGATCATCTTAGAGAGAAATGAAAAAAAAAGAGAGAGAAATAAAGAAATAAAAAAATTCCTATGGTGAAAACCTCCTTGAGGCACTTAGGACATGTCTCTACTTAAAAAACCCCTTTGAGGCAAGTCTATGTTTGTAGAATAAAAATAAAACAAATCCACTCATGGTGAAAACCTCCCTGAGGCAGAGCATTGGTGAAAACTAGCAATGGCACTTGTGCTCTAAAAAAAATTTAAAAAAAAAAAAAAATTCCATACCGCTAACTATTGTTGCATATAGGTTATAGATACAAAGCACATGAACTAGATCATCAAAGCACCTATAAACAACCCAAAAGAACTTGCTATAAGGCATTTCTTCCTAAATCACACTCCACAATCCATTTGATGTGTCTGCACAAGACAACATGCCTTTCACCCTACATAATCAAAGAACATTCTAAAAAAACAACACAAAGAAATATAGGCTTAATTGTTCAAAAAAAAAAGTTGCATAACTACCAAAGCACCTCGGGCCCAACATCACCTTTTTAAGGCACCATGAGAATCCAAAGAAGAAAAAAACAAGTTTGAGGACTATAAAGTAAACATGGGTGTGATGTGCTCATGTTCTAGGCTAAAGTTCACGGCTAACATACTCTTCAACAATCATAAGCCATAACAAATTTATGTTTTGTTACATCAATATTCATTCTTCACCAAAACACATAAGATGCAAAAATAAATTAGGTTTCAAGGAAAAATGATATTGTCACCAATTGTCACATGTATGATATCCAATGTTCTTTGACATATTTGTTGATTTGAGGAAAGTTCAAGCTCAAAAAGAGACAACTTCCCTAGGTTGAGTTAAGACCAAGTGTTGCTCCGTCAAATACACTACACGCTACTTTCATAAGTTTTCCTTAAAGGTAATAATGTGATTATCTTAGGCTACGTGTCTATATTACCATATTACAACCCATTTATACTTTCCATGCAAAAATTTTGAAATTGGCTTTAGAGTATATAAGATGAATATGTGATCATACAAATCTTCATATGCTACTCAAGTCAGACTCATACAATGGTTGAAATAAAGATATACAACAGAAGGAACCAACACGAATATCTTCAATTATAGAGTTGTAAAGAGCAATAAAAGATCTACAAAGAAAACATAGTCAAACTCTCACAGTTATATAGAAATGATTTGTAGTGTTCTTTTGTATGTTTCTAATAAATAAATCAAGCTTGAAGGCTATGAAGAAACAAATTGTACTTTGATAGAGAAATAGATATGATATGTAGTGTTTTAGTTAGAAAAAAGTCAATCTCAATCTTATTACTCGTACAAGTCTCTTCAAAAGTTCAAGTTTCAATTTATATTCAAGGCCAAGCAAAGTTCAAATTTTAGCAAAGTCAAAGAAACGATAGGAAATAGAATATTAAAGGATGGGATATGTTGCAAAACTCTCTAATATATCATAAGAGAAGGATTGACATCATAATCAATCATTGTTCATCCATAAGTATTTTCATTGAGTAATCAATCATTGTTCATCCATAAGTATTTTCATTGAGTTTTTCAAAAGTGCATTCCTTTCTTCTTAAGTCACAATTATACAACAATACATTCTATGCCTACAAAGCAAACAAAGGAACCTAGTCAATGACACCTAAAACAGAGAGTCCACCTCTACAAGGAAGATTGAAGTCAACAAGAAGTCAAGGAATATTATAAGAAGCAACATATCATATGTCAACGCTTATCAAAGAAAACATTTTCATCATGAAAAACCACAATCATGGTAAGTTGCCATCAATGATGGTGTTCTTGAGTTTTACAAACTTTCATCATTATGTGCACAAGTCTACAAGGCAGGAAAGCAAAATAAAGGAAATAAATAGATCACTCCATGAAAATGGTATACAAATGAGACTTGCAATAAAAAACAAGCTCAAGCATTTGCATATCAAACTTGATCAATCTTCAGTGTGATACAAGGAGAACCGCAACTAAATCCATTTATACTATAGGGATGATGAAGTTTTCATTCTGTCATTTCAAATCAAGTGTTCACGGCTTAAGGTACATGCTACTATTTTTCCATCAATTTTACATTATTAAACACCATGAAAGCACTCATATTCAAACCTCCATACACTCCTTTCATTTTAGCTCCACCCATCATTTCCATACATTACCTAACTACTTCAATCCATCCATATCCACTGTTAAAATCATTTATTGACCTATCTCCACCTTTACTTACACCATTTACCCATTATCCAACTCACCTCACATTTCCATCAATCCATATCATTTTCATCCCCTATCTACATTCCTACAACCTAATCATATAGAAAAATGGACCTACGGGCATACCAATCCCTAACCACTTACAGGAAGTTATAGAAGACACCTTCTACAGCCTAAAGCTCTCAAAGTGTACAAGCCAACCCAAAGGTTTATTACAAAAGACAATAGAGCTCTATATTCTAGCTCCATATCATTATTGATCATGCAAGAAGGTTTCCAAACTTCATATCATACCTATAGCATGCAAATCATTCAAACATCAAGTTGCAAATCAAATCATCGAGAGTAAAGCTATGTCACATTTACTTGCTTTAAGTGACTATAATTTTTATATTTGCATGTCATATCCTATGGTCATCTAACCTCTCACCCTAAGTTATAAACTCCTAATAACCCTAACTCTTATTATTCATTTCCAATGTGGTCGTTGAAACTTAAGTTTGGGCAGGGGGGGACTTCGTATGGTGACATGAAGTACCTCAAAGTTGAGCTTTAGTCAAAATCCATGATCAGAGAGAGAATGTGGGGTCACATCAAGATGGAATTGTAATCATATAGTGAAAAGGCCACTGAGTGTCATTACCCCAACCAAAATTTGAATTATTATTAGTTCATAATATCTCTCATTTGGAGGTCAGGGCATTGAAAAGGTGAAAAAAGAGGAGTCTAAGTTTTTTGGGAACCTCGAGTTGGAAAAGGAAACCAATGTTTTTCAAGCACTTTCTTAAAGAGTGTTAAGAGATTAGCACCCACAAAAGGTGTAGTTTCGCATCATTGTTGATAAAGATTGTCCACTAACGAAAACATTGTGAGGATAACAAGGAGCGAGTTGATGAAATGTAGGCCTAACTTGTAAATAGAAGAAAACTAACTCTTAAAACACTTTTGCAACTTTATCCACTAAACTACATTTATCATGTGCAATATGTATCAACTCCTTAATATATACTCTCTTAGCATTCATGATCATGGAATTCCTATCAGTGACTCCAAGATAGGTTAATGACTAGCAGGTTAAGCTATTCAGAAATTGAACAACTTGACTTACAACCTCATCCTTTTGAGAGAATTTTGGCCTTATTTATTGATATCCAACTGTACATTTTTCATCTTGAAGGCTTTAGTTTGATTGAAGAACTTGAAAAATGGTCTAAACTCAGTAATTTGGTGAATTATCTTATCCCAAATTTCAAACTTTGCAAAATTAGACATTGATTTCTTGATATTTTCTTCTCAGTATCTTGCAATAGCTTGTTTAATTCCTCATGAGCTTGCATTGTTTCCTTAAGATGTGACTTCTTTCGATCTATTTTCTAATGCAAATTCTAAATGAATAATGCCACTTAAATCTCTGTTGTTGGATGATTTTTTAGTGAAATAGGGCATGTTGACATATTTCATATAGTGCATTGAGATAATATATTCTCTCCCTCTATGTTGTGGAGAGGTCAAGACCTAATTTGAACATTGTCCATGATGTATTTATCTCAAATTCAGTAGATAGAATGACAATTTTTCCATAAATTAGTTCATAGGGTATGATGTGTTGTATACCCATATTACTTATATTAACATGTGTGTCTAGTCCTTTCTACATTCCTTCACTGTCTTGGTCAAGATGTTTTCCATATCCATGTTTGTGACCTCCACTTTTCCATATCCATGTTTGTGACCTCCACTTTTCCATTTGCTTATGGAAGATGGGTAGCGTACTTCCTAGGATGAATGTTGCATAACTCCATGAGGTCTTGATCAATGAGGTTCGATGTAAATCGAGGTCCTTAATCTATTACAATTTCTTTGGGAACCCAAAATCTTGTAAATATGTTCTCATAAAGAAATTTTTCCACCTTATCTTCCTTAGCATTATTGATTGATTTGAATTCTACCCACTTTGTTAAGTAATCTGTGCATACTAGAATATGTTCTTCTAGTTGGAAGGTGGGTCAATGAGCCCTCCAAAATTTAAGCCCTGTTTTTCAAATGGATCCATGGATATTTGTGGCTATAGTGGCATCCAAGCATTCTAAGTAGGCTTCCCTATCCTTTAATAGTTGTCACAATGGGAAACATACTCTACATCATCCTTATGTAGTGTAGGATGATAGTATCATGTATGAAGAACCTTGTGGGTTGTACTCTTTGCAACAAAGTGGCCCCCACATGGTCCATCATGAAAATCATGCAAAATATCATAAATTTCAATTTCTCAAATGCAACAATGAAGTATATGGTCAAGTCCAACCTTAAATAAGTAGCCCTTTATCCAAGTGAATGAATCACTTTGTCTGACAATTTTGTAATGCTCTTTGTAAGAGAAGTGTTGAGGAAACTTTTCTATAGACAAATAGTTAGTTGTATAAGTAAAATAATGGTTTGCACTGAGATAGCAAACATTTTCTCATCTAAAAAAAAGCCATCAATAACCTCCCGATCTGCAATGTTAGTTAACCTGGATAAAAAAAAATCTGCAACAACATTTTTCTTACTAGGCTTGTCAAGTATGGTTAAGTTGAATTCTTGCAACAACAATAACCATCTAATAATTCTTCCATTTAAAATTGGTTTTTTCATTAAATATTTAATTTTTGAATGATTAGTATGCACAAAAAGTGGCTAGCTAGTGACATATTCTCTAAATTTATTAATTTCATATACTAGTACAAGGAATTATTTTTCTATGACACTGTAGTTTAGTTATGTACCTAATAGATTTTTTTTGATATAGTAAATTGCATATGGATCTTTGAATTCCTTTTGTTCAAGAACTTAAGTACTTGCAAGACGAGAGTTGAAACTAATTTTTCCTTTCAGACCTTAAATGCATTTTAGCATTCTGGTGCCCAATGGAATTTAGCATTTTTGGAAAGGAGGGTAAACAAAACTGTTATAATTTTACTATAGTACCTTTCATGGCCAAGAAAACTTCTAACATATTTTTTTTGTTTGGGGTATTGGTAGTTGATGAATGATAGTTACCTTGGTAGGATCAACTTCGATACCAAAGAAAGATATAGATTTCAAAAAACTATCCCTTCATTCATAAGCATTAAGAATTTATCCTCATTGAGGGATAAGTTCATGTCTAGGCATCATTTGAGGACATTTTTCACATTTTTCAATGCCTCTTGGAATGTGTTTCTATAAACAGTAAAATCATCCATGTAAATTTCCATGTTATCATGGACTAAATTTGAGAAAATGCTTAAAACATCTCTTTGAAAAGTATCGAGGGATTTGCATAGTCCAAATGGACATACCTTATAAGTAAATGTTCCCCAAGATCATGTGAATGTAATCTTATCTTGATATTCTAGAATGATTTGAATTTGATTGTATCCATTGAATCCATTAAGAAATGAGAAGTATTTATTCCTAGCCATCTAGCACATAGTCAATGGATGGAGGGGAAAAAATGGTCATTTCTAGTGGCTTTAATAGGTTCTCTATAGTCCACATAGATTCTCCACTTACCTCCATTTATGGTGTTAGAGTCCTATAATTATAGGTAATCTATTTATGCAGTTATCTATTTTGGAAATCTATTGGTAAGGCTTAACCTATGAATCACTATGTGTCATAGCCTAAAAAACATGTTTATCAAAGTAACCATTTAGTTTTTGGATACTGATGACCAAAACTAAGTATGGAATTTTCAGGGTATTTGTGCATATCAATTCATGTTCAAAAAATATTGCAGGTGTTTTAATGGCATAGCATTCAGGGGCAACTTCCCAATGATATATCGGGTGCTTTAGACTGACACCTAGCTCAAAAGGTAGGTCAAATGCAAATTTTTTTTTATGGCGCATATTTGTTTTTAACCAAAGTTGAAAACACCGGTGTGTAGCGCAGATGTTTCCCTGGTGGTATCAACTCCTCTCCATATCAACGGTCCTCATCCTTTTTCGGACCCCCCCGACCTTTCTACATTTAACGGTGGGGAGGGTGTTCAAAAAGTGGTTTTCCCCACCGCAAGTCCCACCTAACCTGGTGCCTCCTCGTCATTTCGGACCCCCCCCNCTTACCCCCTCACTTCGATACCGCCTACACTCCTCCTCTCCTTACTCGACACATGTCCTCCACTCACTCTATCGCTCACCCTCTTACTTGTGACATCACCTCTCTGACTACTCTCCCTACCATCACCTTCTGCTTATACTTCCCCCCTCTCACTACATGTCACCTCCCGCTTATATTTCCCCTCTCACCACATGCCACCTGTCCCCTCATTCTCGATATCGTCCACCTCTCCACCTATCCCTATCGTTTACACTCTTGTATCTACTCATCCCATCTCCCTATTGGACACTTTCCCCCACGTCATCCTATTTGCAACCAATCACATCTTCCCCCATGACCATTTGACCGACCACTGCCCCATAACGAGCCCACGCTGAGCTAAGTTGTCATCGCCATCACCCACCGTCAACTGTAAGTTTTTCCCTCGGCAAAATTACTCAAAAATGCAGATGGCAAAGTTTAAGGAACAATAAACAGAGTTCGTGGAGGTAGTTTCAACCTCATTCCAGATGTCAAATGACTCGAGACACCTAGCCACAAAGGATCAACAAGCAATCAATCATTTCCAGATCTTAATGCATAATACTTGCAGAAATAAGCACAGTCATCAGTAAAGACCAACAACGCAACAGAAGTCAAAGAGACAGATCATCAACGACTGACATCAAATCAGCACTAAAATTTTGAGCAGATCTAAAACAATTCTATATTGTTGTAATTGGAGATGCAGCTAGTTTAGATTTTTCTTAAAATAAATCCTGCTCATTTATGATAGGATCCTTTGTAAACAACTTATAAATACTTCCCATTTTGAAGTATTATGGGTTGGGACCTGTTCGTAGGATAGGATCAATATTGTAGAGCAGCTCACAGAGCCTTCTTTGATCAAATGTCAGTAATACAGTGCAACATTACAGGATTCTTGTGTCATTTTTCATTGGTGAACTACCTTTCTTTGTAAATTTGTTCTTTATGTTACCACCACTGCTTTCTACATTCTGAATTATTCTAAGAAGATAAAGAAACATAATTTGTTTTAATGTACACTATGTCTCTGGCTTGGAGTAATTTATGTGTTTTCCACTGAAGATTGAAAAAAAAAATTCTTAATTGTTTTGTTTTTAATTGGATTTCTAGACCTTTTCCATCTCTTCCATACATTAAATCTTTGAGGATCCAATGAATTTTCCTATCCTGCCCTGCAATATTAGTCTGTTAACCTTGTTTTGATCAATTCTGAAATGTGACTCCATTTTCCCAATGGCCCTCCCTTGTTGTTCCAACCAAACAATTTAAAAAACAAAACCCTGCACTAGCATAACTAGCCTAAAATTTCCAGCAAACAAAGCGAAATCTTATATAGAGATCCCTCTCTGAGTCTAGGAGGGCTAGATCCCAGACTCCAAAGTGGTTTTTTGGTTACCTCTGTCAACTTCTTCCTCGACCTGAGAAATTACAGAGTGATATTATTTTAGCGACCATACTGGGGACTGAACATTTCATGTTCCTTAGAAAAGCATATCAAGTTCTATATCTAATTACTGATGGTGGACAATGATTAGACACAAGAAGGTTGAATCATCTACTTGGAAACTCCAATCGACTTCAAATCAAAGACTCCACTGGAGGAAGAACTTGAAACATGAAAAGACAATCTGGAAAGATCAGGTATTCAAGTTGGAATTTTATCCAAGACATAATAGGATTTATTTTTAATTATTTCTTCTCTTTTCCTGATCTTGGTCAAGACCATACTGTTGAAACTTATGTTGATTATATTCAACCTGATGAGCCTCAAAAGCTTAAGCCTAATTTTATAGTTCTTGTACATACTCCTACACATGTTAAAATTCTAGATAGATACAAGCCTCTTGTCTTACCTCGTATACTCCATGATTTCCCTGAAAATTATCACAAATACCTTCCCAGGTTCGATGGAGAATATGGCAACATCACTGCTGAAAAAAACATTCAAGGTTTTGAACATTTTATTTACCTTTTTGAGGTTGAAGAAGATGATGTCTGTATCAGGATTTTTGCTCTATCTTTGCAAGGTAAAGCTAAGGAATGGTTCAAAAATTTGTCAGTTGTAAGCATTTATGATTTCAATCAGTTTGTGAAAGTCTTCCTTAATAAATGGGTGATCAAGAAGAATCTTTTTCTCATTTTAGAAGAATATGATCATTTGAAAAGATAGCCAGGAGAAACAGTGCAGCGCTTTTCAACCAGCTTCAATCAAGTTTACCATTTAATGCATGTTGATATAAAACCTTGTCCTGGTTTATCTCTCTTACACTACCCGGATGCCTTTGATCTGGAAATGGAATTTCATTTAAGAGAAAGGAACACTACAAAACTTGAAGAAATGCAGAACAATGCAATAGGTGTGGAAGCTAATTTGTTGATCAAACATGCAAAGTTGACGGCAGAAGAAAAGGAAAACACAGAGAAGGAGCATATGACATCTTCAGAAGTGAAACTGGACATTCTGGCAAGCACAATGAAAGAGATGATGCAAAAGATTATCATGAGAGATCAACTTGTTGTTCAAAAACACCATGTTCCATTTTTTGCAGAAAAAGAAAGGGTCATTGTTCCTAAACATTTTGTTGCTTATCCTTGGTATCATAGATCTGAAAATGATTGTTTTGTGTATTCACTTCATGCCATGGACAAAGATGAAACTCAAAATCATCTTGTGGAGGAGAAATCAGCTGATCTAATGTGTATGCTTGATGACATTTCTTGTATGGATGATCTACCCAAGTATGATCAATATGATGATGACTACATCAAGGCTGACTCTTCAAAGCAATCATCAACATATTTTAGGGAGGAAGAAGCTCAATTGCAGCAGCCCAAATATGACAATCAACCTGTGCATATTAATTATGACAGTAATGAGGAAAATGCAGAAAATTCTCAAGTAAGTGAAAGATCTTTGCCTTTATGTCTTACCTCATTCCAATTTCTGAGAGAAATCTATAAGCAAGCAGATAAACAAGTTGTAAGAAATATTATGGGGAAACTTTCTTATGAATCAGTTGAGGATGTCATTTGTGATATTGAAGTTTTTTTAGCTCTGGAATTACAGCCCCTGAGTTATATTGATTTTCAAACCACAGATGAATTCATGCAGCATAATTTTGTACCATTAATTTTTGGTTCATTTCAGTTTTTGAAGAAAAATGTTGCTAATATCTCAGGAGCAAGGACTGGTAAGCCTATAGAAAATCATGTATCCTCATTGAAATCATTGCATAATAAATTGCAGCAGTCTTCTCAGTTTCTCCAAGACCCAATAGTTGATGTTTTGGATGATTTGTGTAGTCAAAGTCTTGTTCCATCTGCTAGTTATGAGCTTAAAAGTAGTTATGGCATAGACTTGATTAGGCAGCTGACTTCATGGTCTTGTTCAGCAGGAGTCTCATTATAAAGTTCTTCTGAAAATTTGCAGTTAAATCAGAAGTTGTGTGATGATATAGATATCATATGTGCAATACCCAATTATAACCTTGAATTTGATGAATACTTTGAACACCAATAAATAGGTCATGTTTATCATGATCCCATAGCTATCTATATGGAGGAGTTTTTCACTTCAGAATTCCAATTTATTTTCAGTGCCTCTTTTGTTTTTTATGGTTCCAAAGTTCTTTGTTGTGAAGATCAAACTGACAATCAATTTCTAGTGCCCTTACAAGCTCTATTTCTGAGTTTTGTTAAAAACAGTGAAAGAGAAGAGTTGTTGGATCAACTATTGGAATGGATTCATTGGAATTTTTCCATTACCTAATTGAGCATTAATTTCAGCAGATTAGGGTAGGAATGTGTGAATAAGCTCGGCTTGGCGAGCATTCCTTTCAGCAATTTTTTTTTTAGTTTGGTTTTAGTTTTCAGTTTTAGAGTACAGTTCATATTTCAGATTGAATTCGATTCAGTTAAGGTTTGGAGCAAATTATCGATTGATTTTCAGTCACAGAGGTTTCATGACAGAGCAAGTTGCAGGTTTTAGGATCATCCCAATGAACAAGGCTACTTACTCTACGGTGTTCTTGGCATCTCACAGGGAGGATTGCATCCCCAATTGGAGCCACTGTTAGAGTCCTATAATTATAGGTAATATGTTTATGCATTTATGTATTTTGGAAATCTATTGGTAAGGCTTAGCCTAAGAATCACTAGGTGTCATAGCCTAAAAAACATGTTTATCCAAGTAACCATTTAGTTTTTGGAGCCTGATAACCAATACTAAGTATGGAATTTTCAGGAGATTTTTGCATATCAATTCATGTTCAGAAAATATTGCAGGTGTTTTAATGGCATAGCATTCAGGGGCAGCTTCCCAATGATATATCGGGTTCTTTAGACTGACACCTAACTCAAAAGGTAGGTCAAATGAAAATATTTATTTTTTATGGCGCATATTTGTTTTTAACCAAATTTGAAAAGACTGGTGTTTAGCGCATAAATTCCACACATATATTTCCCTGGTGGTATCAACTCCTCCTCTCCAGATCAACGGTCCTCATCCTTTTTCGGACCCCCCCCCAACCTT
>ML825933.1:7969-22537 GCA_009831015.1 Picea engelmannii | reverse complement strand
CTCCCCCGCCTACACTCCTCCTCTCCTTACTCGACACCTGTCCACTCACTCTATCTCTCACCCTCTCGCCTGTCACATCACCTCTCTGACTGCACTCCCTACCATCACCTCCCTCTTATACATCCCCCCTCTCACTACACGTCACCTCTCGCTTATACTTCCCCTCTCACCACATGCCACATGTCCCCTCATTCTCGATACAGTCCACCTCTCCACCTATCCCTATCGTTTACACTCCCGCATCTACTCATACCATCTCCCTATTGGACACTTTCCCCCACATCATCCTATTTGTAACCAATCACATCTTCCCCCATGACCATTTGACCGACCACTGCCCCATAACGAACTCGTGCTGAGCTAAGATGTCATCGCCATCACCCACTGTCAACTGTAAGTTTTTCCCCCGAAAAAATTACTCGAAAAGACAGATGGAAAAGTTTAAGGAATAGTAAACAGAGTTTGTGGAGGTAGTTTCAACCTCATTCCAGATGTCAGATGACTCAAGAAACCTAGCCAAAGAGGATCAACAAGCAATCAATCATTTCCATATCTTAATGTATAATACTTGCAAAAATAAGCACAGTCATCAGTAAAGACCAACAACGCAGCAGAAGTCAAAGAGACAGATCATCAACGGCTGAGATCAAATCAACACTAAAAGTTTGAGCAGATCTGAAACAATTCTATATTGTTGTAATTAGATATCCATGGTAAAATCTATGTGTAATGTGTGTGTGTGTGTGCCATTGTATCTTTTATGTTTTTTTATTAAGTATATGTTTGCAGTAATTAATTGTACAAGGTTAAAATTTACAAACTCCAACAAAATTTGATCTTGCATAGACATCCTTCATCAAGTCAAGAAGAACTCAATCATGTCAAATCATAAGTAAGTTAATCATCAAAAATGAAAACTTCATTGAGCAAAAGCAGCTCTATCTGCCAAATAACAAACTAAGCTATAAAGGTAACAAAGTAGGATGTATAAAGAAATAATGAAATCAAAATTTATTCTTTGAATGAAATTCGAAAGAAAATTGCATATCATATGCTAATAAAACTAATTAAAAGTGAAGCTAAGTTATGAATAGAAAACAAAACCTATCCTATGTCCTACACTAATCACTGGAAACTTGTGTCAAGTAAAATCTATTGAAATTTTGTAACTGCGAAGAATATTCTAATTATTATTGAGTTATTTTTATATAGATCAAATCCCCTCTTGTGGATTGATCATGTTGAGTCTTGTATATGACCAAATCCCCTTTTATGGATTGGTCAAACCATGTTTATATGGTGGTAATTGAGAAGTTGACCCCTAGGGATAATTAAAGTGGTTCTAACCACTAATTGGAGAAGTCGACCCTGCTTGATGAAGAGACACAACCCTAGCACCTCCCAGCCAGTATAAATAAGAGATGATAGCAACTCATTCTCACACTCACTCAAGTCACTCATCTAGTGCCCAAGTTTTGGAGGAAGCTGCATTTATAAGAAGGAGAAGAGAGAGGTGCATACTTAGTCTTGGATATTCTTGGTGATTTGGTCTTTTATCTTGGCATTGTATTGGCAATCTATATTAAGAAAGACTTTGTTGGGTTTTCTCCCCCATGAGGGTTTCCCAGGATAAAATGTTGTGTATCTTGTGATTGTGTTTCTCTCAGTGATCATAATTGTGTTATTATCTATGATGAGCATTAAAAATTAACATGGTATCATAGCTAAGAGGAAGAGAGAACCTTTCACTGGATAATAAAAAACGTCACTATTGTCATACAAGAAAATTAGGTTTTTTTATTGGAAAGGATTTTTTTCCTAAAAACCACCTAGGGAAGTGTGCCCTGGCCTAGCGAACTCATTGGTAGCTTGAGCACACCTTTTCAGTGGCCAGAGCCTTTGTAAAGTCAAACCCTAGTTTTGACTGGAACCAGAAAACTAGGAAACCAGAACTAGTACTAGAAGTACCAGTCCATATTTCCGCAAGTCAAATTTCAAGGGGTAAAACTTGGAATTTTTAAATCTGACAACACCATCCTACTCGCCTCAGCCAAGCGCATCTCCTAGTAAGGTCAGATTTAGTTTCTGAGCATTTTCATTTTTTGGTCATTTTCCTAGCTTCAAGTCAAGATGTCTGCAAGCACTAAGCTTGTTGACAAGTTAGAAGGTGTGGAAAACTTTCGTGACTGGAAGTACATAATTGGACTCATTCTTGAAGAGAATGACCTGGCAAAATTCATAAAAGAAAATGTACCAGAACCCGAAGAAGAAGCAACCAAAGTAAAGTATAAGAAGGATATGATTAAGGCCAAAAGGATTATTGCAGACTCCATTAAAGATCACTTAATTCCTCAAGTGTCTTCTAAGAATACTCCAAAAGAAATTTTTGATGCCCTAACCAAAATCTATGAAAGAAAGAACATCAATCGGAAGATGAATCTGAGAACCCAACTCAAGAGTACAAAGATGCAGAAAGGAGAAACAGTTCATGACTATTTCTCTAGGGTTTCTCAATTAAAGGAACAGCTAGAAGAAATTGGAGACAACCTAGATGAATATGAACTCATAATGACAAATCTTAATGGTATCACAAGAACTTGTGATGCCTTCATCCAAACTATCTATGCAAGAAAAGAAAAACGCCATTTTGATAGCTTGTGGGAAGAATTTGTTCAAGAAGAAGCAAGAGTAGCCAACCGAGAAGCAATGTTACTAAGGGATGAATACCAAGCCCCAGCTGCTTATGCTAAAGGATGAAAGAAAATGTATCATTTCCAAAAGGAGAACCATCTTCATAAGGAATCTCACTCCCCAAAGAGATTCACACACCATAAATAATCTCACCCTCCAAGGAGATTCCAGAAATATCAGAAGGGACAAATAAGAGAAAAAGGTTTCTCCTCTTATCAATGTTATAATTGTGATAAGATGGGACACATTGCTAAGAATTGTCATGCCATAAGGGAAGAATACAAGAAAATAAAAATAAAAAAAGACATCATGCCCATGCAGTTGAAGATGATGAGCCACCCACAAAGATGATTAAATAAAATGTTGAAGACTATGTCTTATTCTCTTCCCTCTCAGAATCTGTGATACCTAGAGAGGATACTTGGCTCATAGATAATGGTGCTTCTAAGCACATGATAGGTCAGAGAGGCATTCTCTCTAGCCTTACAGAAAAGGAATTTCCCCAGAAAGTCTCACTTGGAGATGACTATCAGTACCAAAGGAATGGGAGAATCCACTTACAATCTATATTCAAAAACTCCGATGAAGATGAAGGATGTACTATATGTACTAGGTTTGAAAAAGAAAGGATTCAGAGTTGCATTCATAGATGGTGAAGTTCTTATGTAGCCTAAAGGAAAAACCATAGAAGATTCAATTGTTATTGGAACAGAAGAAGGTGGCTTGTATAAGTTAAAAGGTCACTTAGCCTTGACTCACTCCACTAGGAGTCCATGTGAACTTTGGCATAGAAGACTATCTCACATCAATTACAAAGCCTTACCATATGTAAGAAAGGTAGTTACAGGTTTGTCAGAATTCAAGGTTGACCATGAAGGTGCGTGCAAGGGATGTGCACAAGGAAAGAATATAAAGAACCCTTTCCCAAATAGTGAGAGTAAAGTAGAAGGAATCTTGGAGCTCATGCACTCATATGTATGTGGCCCAATTCCATCAACCTCTCTAAGTGGGTATGTATACTATATCATTTATTGATGATTACTCTCGCAAGACTTGGGTTTACTTCATGAAATCAAAAGATGAAGTACTCAAAAAGTTGAAGGAATTCAAAGCCTTGGTAGAAAATCTCTCCAATAGAAAAATCAAGATACTCGGGTCAAATAATGGAGGAGAATACACCTCAAAAGAATTCGGAAGCTTTTGCAGAGATGTTAGGATTAAGAGGGAGCTCACCACTCCCTATAATCCTCAACATAATGGTGTAGCAGAAAGAAAGAATAGAAAAATAATGGAAGCAGTGAAGACTATGATCCATGATCAAGATCTTCCAATGCACTTATGGGTTGAAGCAGTAAGAACGACAGTTTATGTCCAAAATAGATTATCCCATAGTGTACTTGGATTCAAAACCCCCAAAGAAATGTTATCTGGAAAGAAGCCAGAAGTAAGCCATCTCAAAATATTTGGTTGTCCAGTGTCTGTACACATTCTGAAAGAAAGGAGAACTAAGTTGGATCCCTCAGAAAAGAAGGGAATATTTGTTGGATACTGTGAGGTCTCTAAGGCCTTCGGAATTTACATACCAAGTTACCATCATATTGAGATCAACAGAGGTGTAACCTTTGATGAAGATGCAACACTCAAAATATCAAGAAAGTGTCAGCTTGAAGAAGTATATGAAGAAGAACCTATAGCTCCCAGAGTTGTAGAACCAATGAAGGAAGTTACAATTACCCCTGATGATGAGATTCCATAATATCATGATATGATAGAATCTCAATAACCTCCCCAGATGACGATCTCTCACAAGAGAAAGCTAGCTTGGGCAAAGGAACTTATTCAATATGGAGAGAAGTACGATGCCCCAAAAGGAACCATGAGACAAGGCAAGAAGCCTAAGCCATTCTCCAGCTATATGGCCTTGATGTGTGATCGCATAGAGAAGGAGCCTACTTTCTTTGAAGAATTCATTTAGAAGAAAGAATGGGCAGATGCCATGACAAAAGAATACCAGTCCATTATAAAGAATGATGTATGAGAAATAGTTCCCAGACTAAAGAGAAAAGATGTGGTATCTTCCAAATGGTTATACAAGATAAAACATGTTGCAGACGGAAGTATTGAAAAATATAAAGCAAGATTTGTAGCTCATGTCTTTTCTCAAAAGGAAGGCATTGATTATGAAGAGATGTTTGCTCCTGTAGCCAGATACACTTCTATCAGAACAAGCATAGCTCTTGCAGCCAAGATGAATTGGAAGTTACACCAGATGGATGTGAAAACAACCTTCTTGAATGGTGTTATTGAAGAAGAAGTGTATATAGAACAACCACAAGGGTTTGAAGTTGAATATAGAAAGACTCATGTCTGCAAGTTGAAGAAAGATTTGTACGAATTGAAGCAAGCTCCCAGAGCTTGGCATGGCAGAATTGATAGTTTCCTAACGAGCTTGGGCTTTACCAAGAGTAAAGTTGATTCTAACCTTTACTTCAAGGTTATGAATGATGATCCAGTTATATTGTTTTTGTATGTAGATGACTTATTCTTAACTGGAGAAGAAAAGCTCATCACAGATTGTAAGAAGAAATTCGTTGCAGAGTTTGAGATGAAATACTTAGGCCTAATGCATTACTTCTTAGGTTTTGAAGTTTGGCAGAGCATAGAGAATATCTTCCTTAACCAAGGGAAGTATGCAGTTGAAATAATGAATAGGTTTGACATGTTGGAATGTAAAGCCATGAACACACCCATGGAAACAAAGTTGAAGCTCCTTGTAGATACTTCATCGGAATTGGTTGATGTTACTCTGTACAAACAAATTATTGGTCCATTGATGTATCTGACAAATACCAGGCCAGATATATGTTTTGTTGTGAACACCTTGAGTCAGTATCTAGTAGAGCCCAGACGTGTTCACCTTGTAGTTGCAAAACATGTGATGAAATACCTTAAGGGTACGTTGAAATATGGTCTCAGTTATATTGGAGATCGTGACCTCAGACTGTATGGATATACTGATTCATATTGGGCTGGAAGTGTTTCTAATATAAATAACACTTCAGAATGTTGTTTCAGTCTAGGGTCAGCCATGACTTCATGGTAGAGTTAGAAGCAATCCAGTATTGCTCTCAGGACAGCAAAAGCAGAATACATTGCAGCATGTTCCTCCAATTGTGAAGCCATATAGCTTTGGAAGTTGTTGACATGTCTATTTGATTTGGAGATGGAAGCCACCATGATTCTATGTGATAACCAGAGTTGCATAAAGATGACGGAGAACCATGTGTTCCATGATAAGTCAAAGCACATAGAGATCCGGTATCACTACATTTGTGATATGGTGCAGAGGGGAGCTATAAATCTCCAATATGTTGGCATAGATGAGCAGGTTGCAGATGTGTTGACCAAGCCTCTGTCTCATGTGAAGTTTGAGCACTTCCGAGACAAGCTTGGTGTTGTCTGAAAGGACCTCCCTTGAAAGGGGGAGTTATGTTGATGATACTATAGTATCCTGACCAACAGCGGGTAGTTCTGTTAGGATTTTATATCCTAGGGGATTGATCATCCCTAGGTAGATCTCGAAGGTCCAGGAAGGATTGTATGTCAGAGTACTTGTGCATGTATATGCCATATGTGGTCAGTTGTGGTCAGTAGTGGTAGCTCTGTTATGATTTTATATCCTAGGGAATCTTATGATTCCTGGGTAGATTCCAAAGATCCGATAAGGACGGTCTGTCAGAGTACAACGTGGTAGCTCTGTTAGGATTTTACATCCTAGGGAATCTTTTCATTCCTGGGTAGATCCTAAAGGTCTGGTAAGGACAATCTATCAGAGTACCATGAAATGTTGTTGTTGCACCTGCCTCATTATGTTGCCATATGATGATGATGTTGTATCAGCCTAGTGTTGTTGATGATGATGTTGTATCAACCTAGTGTTGTTGATGATGACGTTGTATCAGCCTCATTGTTGTTTTGGAGGAAGTTGTAGTTAGAAGAAGGAGAAGAGAGAGGCGCATACTTAGTCTTGGATATTCTTGGTGGTTTGGTCTTTTATCTTGGCATTGTATTGGCAATCTATATTAAGGAACTTTCTATTGGGTTTTCTCCCCCATGAGGGTTTCCCAAAATAAAATGTTGTGTATCTTGTGCTTGTGTTTATCTTAGTGATCCTAATTGTGCTATTATCTATTATAAGCATTAAAAATTAACAAAATCAAAATGTCAATGTGACCATATACGCAAATTCTCTATACCATGAACTATATTTTCATATTTGGTGGGAAAAATATGGTGTTGCGTATAGATATGGATCAAATCACCATTTATCAGTGGTCCATTTTTAGTGAATGATCCGTGAATATATTTCTTATCTTGTAACCTTCAAATATTACTGTAGAATGATTGCATCAATAGGAATATGGCATCAAACATTTCATCCTTATGTTCCCTTTCATATTGGTTTATTGATGGGAACTTCTGACATTCATCGTAACTAAAATCATAATCTATTCTACCAATGATAACAAATTGTTCATCTTCAAGAATGACACATTCAACCTTCTCATCTCCCAAAAATTTAGATTATCTTTATTATGTTGCCAATTATGAACTAAAAAGTTGATTCAAAACTCTTGGGTGTGCCTTGCAACTACTATATTCACTAAATGTTTACATTATACTTTTGTGACAATCTAATTTAAAGTAAGCACGTAGTGACTATAGCGTTGAGGAATCACTAAGCATTTCAAAAGCAATGCTACAATTCACAACAACATTTGAGAATTCCTTGAAAATACATATCTTGAATGATTTAATTAGGATGCAAGGTTATCAAAGTGTATTGATTTATCATATTGTTTTTTTCTAGGGAGTTCATCTCATTGAATCATTATTTAAGGATAGAATCATTATATAAGGATAGGGGCAAAAATAGATCACATGAGAAAATGTTTGGAATCAAAAGACATAGCTTCATAATGTTCTCTATTTTGAAGACAAAAGATATGTGTCAAAAATTTATCAATTAATTTTAATTGTAAATTCAATGTTTCACTTCGAACAAGTATATCTCAATTCTTTCATCAAACTTGATTGTTAACTTGAACCACAATGCATACCTGGTTAGAATGCATACCTGGTTAGATGTATTTATATTTATATTTATTTTAAGCTTAATACTTTAATTATTTTTTATTAGCATTATTATTATTATTATTTGTAATTATTAGCATCTGCATGGGCATATTGAATTATCAAATAGATTATAATCATTCAAACCTAAATAAAAGGCTTACAAGAGACATGGAGAAAAGTGTAGAAAATGATATATAAATCCAAAATTATTACGCACATTACAACTTCAATTTATCAAGAGGTTTCTAAAATTTCCTACATTAAAAATTTGGAATAAAATCTTAAATATGCAAAAGTGTAAAGTAAGGCGTCTAACTATGCTACTCGAATATTCTTCAAGTTGTGCATTACTCTTATTGAGTTAATTGATGCGACTCTTGCGTAATTAAACCATTTTATCAACCGGATAAAGATGTCACTAATCCTAATTAATTATATTTAAAAAATTATATAATGATCATATAATTCATCCTTATCTATCTCGTTTGAAGTTGTGCAACTCTTTATTAATACTAAATGCACAAATCACATTATGTATTCAAAATAATGATTAATTAAAATCATTAAATAAAAATCATTATTATAAAAGTATTAGAATGAAATGTTAATTCTTTTAAATTATTTATTACATCAATTTTAAAGAAAACAAAACCATAAATTATGATATAATTTATCATTTACAATACACTTGAACTCATTCTCATATAATATGTGTTGTAGTACTTTTAAGACATCAAATAGGTTTTGTCCAAGAAATCAATAATAGATATTCTCCTTAAATAACTCTTATTAAATTGAAATAAGACATCGACTTCTATCTTAGATTAAAAAGGTTGGTTGTCAGATGTAATATGTATTATACATGTAATGTTTTTAAGAACATCAAAGTACATTTAATTCATAATATCAATAATAGATATTTTTTTTATAATAATATTTTTTATTAAATTGAAATAATATTTTTATTTTTATTTTATATTAAAAGAATAAATGTGAAATATAATAAGTAAAATGTATTATTTACTAATTAAATTATACTAACTATGTAATGTCCTTTAGTTAATTAATAAGATAAATTCATATTTTACATAGCGTTTATGAATAGTTGAAGGTATTTGCAACTATGAGTGTTTACACATTCCAAGCTAAGAATATTGTTTATGTTAAGGGACTAGAAAGTCTCCAACACCAATAACTCAATCTCCCATGAGGTTAGGTGAAAAGAGATGGGAATGTCATTTTAGGTTTAAAGCCCCCAACAAAAAAACACTTTGAACTTTTAGACTAATTCTCCTCTAACCTAGAGTTCAAGCGTGAATCCCTTTGCCTTGTATTTTCACTTTTTAACAATATTTGATTTTATGCAATTTATAATTTTATGCTTTTATGTGTGATTTTATACATTTGTAATAACAAAATTAAATTCTAAAAAAAATTAAACAACCAAAGAGAATGCAACCAATAAGATTAAAGAATAAAATGTTTTATTTTGTATTTATTTTAGTAATAAGTAACTAAAACAAAAAATAATAAGTTAGTGCTAAAGCGATTAATTAAAAGAAGAATTAATTTACTAACTACCAAAATTGATTATAAAAAATGGTAAATAAATGGATATTTTAATTCTTTTTTAAGTCAAAATATGAGAGATTATAAAAACTAAACTAAAACAAATGAATAAATGTAATAACAAAAATTTATACCTATAAACGAAAATGAAAGGAGCTTATGTGCATGTTACGGAAGTCATGGTTCATTATTTTCATTTGAATTTATTTCCTTCTTTTTTTTTTAATTAAGGTATTGAATTAATAAAGATGGAGAAAGCTAATATTTAACAGAAAACAAATAAGAAACTAGAGCGTAAAGGATTTTGATCTCTAATTAAAATTTCTCCCCATATAATTTTTGGAGTTTCGGGATTTACAAATCTCTGCATAGATTTGGGCCAAGTATTTGGTCTTTAGCCATTCTAGAACAAGGTTACAATAGAAATACCAAGAGCGAAAGAAAGAAGAAAGTTGAGCCAAAATGGAATGTGGCAATGGTGGTGATAACACAAGGCTAGGACCTGCATATCAGAAACTGATTAGCACTGAAATGAAATCAGACTTAAATACAACAAACTGACAAGAAAACATTTCACCTTATAAAACCCAGCAAAGCTCATCCTCTTTTCGTCCATTCAAAGCTTTGCAAGACCCCCTGCTACCAACAATCCCGTCAATCCCTGTTGAAAGTAGAGGATGGATGATGAATTAAAAGGAAAACACTCACTGCTCTCCAAACATACCTCTCAACCATTTTCTCTCCTAAGTTTTTCCTCCTCCCTAGTACGCTGCTTTTTTTTATATATTTTTGTGAACGGTTCTGGTTACTTGGGTTTCAAAAACTTCAAGCCAATGTTGTTTATGTGGTATGACTGTGACAGGTTTTCAGATAGACAAGTCCCTGCAGGTTGGTCGCATGTCAATTTGCACAAGTAGATATAATTGGCTCAAAAATCGTGCCTCTTCCCTGATGTTAGAGTCTTTAGGATGTCAAGAAGGTTCACTGTGCAACATTTTCAACATGAATGCATGGATTGGTAGCTTCTCATCTAGCAATTCCAGCACGAATATAGGTATTTCGGCTAACACACAATCCAACAAAATGAAGCATGGGGCGATGAAGCCACATTTCGTACCAAGAGCCTCCAAAATCAGTCTGCAGAATCTTATAATTTTCTTCTAATCCAGGAAACTGCCAGGTACACATGCATTGTGCTAAACACAAGGGCTTCGAATAAAACAGTGCCATTTTTTAGATACACATGTTGTCTTTACTATTATATATCATTCTTCAATTATTCGAACTAGAACAGTCTTCATCAATTGGGTTCATACAAATCTCCTACAAATGATCCATAGTAGTTTCCACGAATTCCGTCAACCTTTTTCTGCATTTCAAATAGCTTAAAACCCAGTCTATTTTCTGCAACAAGTATAGATCTACTGGTAAAAAAACTACGTGTGTTGCATATAAAAAAAAAAAAGACTCTGCTGGTCAAAAGTTGATTTTCTTGGTTAAAAGGTTCTTGGGTTTTATAATAAGTGGGCGCTAATAGTTTTTCCCTCTATAAACAATTATCGCATAACCTTTGCTTACTTTATCCACTGAGACTAACATTCCCCCACTTTCAGACTCAGCATAAGTGCAGTGTATTTCACCTCTGGCAGAGACCTTTCCTTCGATATGATTTTCACTAGTTCCATGTGTTTCTAGTGCAAGTGCATATTTTCCATTGTACCATCAAAGATTCCTCGCCTCCCCAATAATAAGAATGTCTGCATTCTCAGACCAAGCTTTCCGAACATGAATCTATCTTCATCAGTTATTGTCTCTTTATCTGCAGTTGGTTTGGCAGGTGACAAGAATGCGTCTACTTTGGTTAAAGCTTTCTCAGCTTTAGCAACTTTGAATTGGGCGAGAACTAGCTTCCCCTCAAGCTTTCTAACTATCTCATCCTTTGCTGCTGTTAGTTTCATTTTCTCCAGCTCTTCACTATCAATGTGCTTTGACCATCAAGCTTTGGCTTCTAAAGTTTCTGCTAGAGTGCCAGCAATACTGTGTCCTTAAGTCTTGGGATCTGGATGGCCAAACACAAGTTCCCTTGGAATCCAAACAAAATGTTATTTATGTGATTTTTCAACAAAGTGCCCAGCAAAACAATGCAACTTCGAAACACAACCCAATAAGCTGTAAGCTGCAGCAAATTTTGATTCATGAATTGCACCCCTACTAGCAAGCTCCACGGTAGCATAAATATAAGATAACAACACCTCAATGGGCATTTGAGTATCTTCCATTAAACCCCAACAAGATGACATATCACAATCCTTGTACGCACAGCTTTGTTGGATATCCATGCGTAAGAGTAAGGGTCGATGGAGAAGTGACCTTGAACGTGTTGTTTCTTTCTTTATCCAATGCTCCATAAATATGATGTCTCATAAAACTTTAAAATTCTTTTATGATGGTATTCCTTTTAAGAGGTCACAAATTCAAATCCAGAGGGGTAGGGTATGTATACCTCCGTAGATTTTACCAGTTAAATCGCTGGACGGAAGGGGTCCCTTGTCCCAAAAACAAGAGGGTCTCATACACCAATTTGGTGTGACTTGGTTGTGACCTTAAAAATAGATTATTGTTATTATAATATTTAAAGAAACTTTAAATGATTTCCTAAAACCATGAGATGGTATAATGGTAATGCCATATAACATTAAAAAAAAGGAGATTAGTGGAATCTTTATGCCATTAAAATATAAAAAAAGGTATGAGATGTACTTTGAAAATAATGAACCATGTATACATAAAGGAGATGGAAGGGAGCCTCATATAATGACTTTATGGGGTTAGACTAAGAAATAAAGTGAAGGTGAAACCCTTGTTTTTAAACGAGGTGAAATGAAGATGATTAAGATAAAAGAAACATGTTTTAATCCTTTTGCATGGCATAGTAAGATTAGAAGTCATAACTTTAAAGACATAGTAGGGCAATTTGAAATAAAGTCATAACTAGAATGTTTGGAAGAGAGATATAAGATCACAAGTTGTAATTTATAAGCGTTAAAACATATCTTGTCAATAGGATAGTGTGAGTAATGTAAGAGCGAGCACAATAAGCCTCATGAGTGATAGGTTAAGAGTCATAATAGTTTCGTCAAGTGCATTGTGTCAATTTTTAACAAGAGTGGACAAAACTTACGCAAGCAAATTCAAAAATGAGAAGAAACCTAGCAACACTTTGTCGACTAAGTATTATTGAGAAAATCGTAGGCATTGGAACACCACCTCTAATCAAAATATTATCGTTAACAACCAGTCAAAATATTATCGATTATCGTTAACAAATCAGAATCAATCAAATCTCCAAGCATATCGATGAATTTGTTCCTTTATTGCAATGCCTAGATGGCACACGTGAAAGATCATGAACTATAGCGAAAGAGATGGGCTTGATACCCAACAAAGCCGATGGATTAATCTTAATCAAGTTGAGGAAAACAATTCGAATATAATGGATTATTTTTAAACGAGTTTTTACGAATAATTTCTTTTATTTTAATTTATATTAAGTTTTGATTCCCTTGTTGCAGCTAGGCTTTCGAGTAATAATCCCAGCCGGTTCAGAAAATAGAATTTATGAGGCGGACTACAATGCTAAAGCGTAAATCCAGGTTACGGTTGAAGTAGAAAGACAAATCTGAATAAAACAAATTATCCAGGGACTCAGTTGCGACCTTGACTTGTAAAATGTTTAATGAAGATCGCATGAAATTCTGAGGGTTTGTTGGGTTTTCAAGGTTCGCTTGTGACGACCCAGTTTTAGGAATACTTAGCTAGACAAAGCCGCACTCCGGATATCATCGATTCTACGAATTATTGTATGCAAATTAGTGAAATAAGGGTATGTTAACGCATCTACACGGAAATCGGTTTTTGAATAACATTGAAAATTGAATATTATACAAGGAGATTAAATTTTAAAAACCAAATTAAGTATCGTGACCAGATGGAATTGATAAAGCGGATGTTCTTCAACTTGAGGCTTGCGCAACGCCCACTCCTTCGCCGATCAATCCCAAGACTTCACCAGTACCTCCCATCCAATGTTACGGGTACTCTTCTTCCCCCTTATCCCCCGAGCTGCAAAGGGGCCACACACAAAAATACATATCTCAACTAGCACAAGCTTTCCCTCGCAAGGAGAGGCTTCCAGCTCTTGCACAAGCTTGCAACCCAACTCACACAAGTAAACTAGTCAATAGAAAATTCAACAGCATTTCATTCATCCAACAATAGGGTCTTTTCCCTCATCCTCACCATTCTTTTTATAGGGAAATTCAATTTGACACTTTTCATTGCATGCACAATTACCTATTTTTAATAATTAAATTAAGGATTATTCACCCTCAACACATGTCACACTTTCCCCAAGTTGCACATGTTTAATCATTTTTAATTTAATTAATTAAGAATTTTCCCTCACACTCCTCAATTAGTTCCTAGATTTTCTCTTTGTTGTCTCTTAGTTCCCCAATTTCTCTTTTATTGTGTCCCTGTTGGCAGCCAACTCATTTTTTTTTTAATTACTATAAAAACGCTGCCTACACCTCTTGTCTTCTAAACGACAAATCATCGCCGCACTATGCTTCAAGACATTTGTTTCTTTTTCGCGACAATTGCAATTTGATTTCGATTTGATTTTTCACAACTGAAAGTGTGAAAACACCTCTCTCGTTGTCTGGATTGTCGTCATCTTTTATTTGATTTGTTGAAAGACATGTGACCATTGGTTTATCACTTCACTGCAAAAGGTTCTTTCAAACTGTATCCATTCACTTTGACTGTGCAACTTGATTTCTCTAGTGAAAGTGTTAAGTTATGAGTTATGCGTGATGTCATAAGTTTCGTAGTTGCTTTTGGTTTTGTATGTGACTCAATTCTTATTACTTTGAACTCTCAACTTATCAATTTCATATGATCATCTGTCGCAATGTTTTTACACTTCGATTATGCTAAAAGCACATTGGCAATATCATGAGTTCGATTTCATATAAAGTGGTAATAGTTTGAAGTTTTGCAAAAGCGCTTTGATCAACCTATTAGCATTTCGATTATTTGGTTTGAACCCCCGATACATTGTTTGATGAGTTTGATATCATGGAACGATCATATAGTTTCGGACTATGTATT
>ML825932.1:64587-82202 GCA_009831015.1 Picea engelmannii | reverse complement strand
CTCTCTATATAACAATAATAATAATAAAATAAAATGTTAAAGATTGCTTATTTAAAAAAACTTTCTTTCATATGCTTAAAATATTGTAAAAATTTAAGTATAATATACAACATCGATGATCGTACATAGCCATATTCAAGGTACGTGCTTATCAAATACTTGCTACTCATGAAAAAAATTAGGACACTGTGCCCTATCTAATCTTGGACACTTGTTAAATTTTGATTGATTTTCCTAGTCAATGGTTTCATTGTGTTGTTTATAGTATATTTGTTTTTGAAAAAAATAATATTTTTCCACCTGTTTCCAAGAAGTTAATGAGTCAATAAAACGTATTGCTTACGTCCAGCCACTAGGCTATTATATTTAAATTTAATAAAACAAAAAAAACTATGCTTCTCTGAACCCCACTTTAACTCATTAAAAAAAGTGAATCGAGCTTCAGTGATGTTGTCCAGCACGTAATGTGCTTCTCGATATTATTGAAAAAGAGGCGTTGACGCGATCGAATGGATAGGGTTGGGTTACCTGTACACGGCTTCTATGATTTTTATATAAAAGTTGTAACAGGGCGGTCGAATGAGTAGATAGCCATTGTATCCATCGAGATTTGTAGTAAAAGTCTTCAAGGAAGAGAGTTTTCTGTGATCTGAAACAAATTCTTGAGATCGATTTCTCTCTCGCGCGCGGCTAGCAATCTGATCATGGCGAAAAAGCGCGTAGGCGTAGGCATAGATATGTCCAAATGCAGCGAACACGCCCTCCAATGGGCTCTCGCCAACCTTGCCCGGCATGGAGATACGGTGTTTTTAATATACGTGAACAGAGACGCTGAATATGGGGAAGCCCAACTTTGGAAGGAAGGAGGCGCTCCCCTCATGCCTCTGGACGAGATTGGAAGCTCAAGCATGATGATTAAATATGGTATCCGCTTCTCAGCAGAAATCATTGAAGAGGTGAGATTGGTTGCGATCCAGAAGGATCTGACTGTGATTCTCAAGGTTTACTGGGGCGATGCCAGACAAAAATTGTGCGATGCAGAGGCTGACCTTCAACTGCAGTCTCTGGTTGTGGGTAGTAGGGGGATGGGATCCTTGAAGAGGGCTATCATTGGAAGTGTGAGTGAGTATGTTGTGTGTAATGTGGCCTGTCCTGTTACAGTAGTCAAGCCTCTCACACAGTGATTGGAATTGGAATTGGGTGGTAAATGATAAATTAGGGTTTTAAGATTTCTGTGGTGGAAGTAGTTATTAAGATTGTTCAGAGTCAAGCTTCTTACATAGTGATTGGAATTGGGTTTGATTGGAATTGGGTAGTAAATGATAAATTAGGGTTTTAAAATTTCTGTGGTGGAAGTAGTTAGTTATTAAGATTGATCAGTTATTTATTTTGAATAGGTAAAGTTTTCGATCTCCAATCAAATCCATTATAAATTATTTGTTATCTTTGAGATATTTTAGTGATAGTGAAATGGTTTGTTGTGTGAGAGAAATGAATTGATACAGTGATCTTTGGAACTGGATGGTAATTTATAAATGATTTGTTGTGACAAGACAAGTTAGGTACTTTGGTCAAGAATAATAGTGTTTTGAGTTGGATGGTAAATTATAACAGTTTGTTGTAATGAGAAAAGCCAAAAATTGGGTGATGGAGGATAAATAATTTGTTGTACAGACAGAAGAGAGGGAAGAGAGGAATTGACTGGTAAATAATAAATAATCCATAGTGTTTCGAGTTGGATGGTAAATTATAACAGTTTGTTGTGATGAGAAAAGCCAAAAATTGGGTGATGGAGGATAAATAATTTGTTGTACAGACAGAAGAGAGGGAAGAGAGGAATTGACTGGTAAATAATAAATAATCCATCGCTGTATAAAGTTTGGGGTTGTGTTGTTTAATTTTTCTGGTTTGGTTTGTCAGAAGAGAGGAATTGACTGGTAAATAATAAATAATCCATTGCTGTATAAAGTTTGGGGTTGTGTTGTTTAATTTTTCTGGTTTGTATTTAAAGTAGTAGAATGTTTATTTGTATGTAATGTTGGATTACATTTTATATGGCTCTTTATCAATGTTTAATAATTAATTATTCTTCAATACCTATAATATATTGTTTTATTTTTTACATTTTAAAACCTTTTTAATAAAAGAAATAACATATTGATTAATAAGGTGAAGCACACTCATAATTATCCTATTCTCATCATTGCAATTAAAATATAAATATTAATTTTTATGTAAATACCTCTTTGAGAGGCCATAGATTTTGAATGATCAGTATAAATAAATAAAATGGATTACCCCGTTGTGCGTTCAAAGGTTACTAACACTTCAGGTGGATCAATAGATTTTAGGAGTCACTTTTCCTAACTTGGTTTTATGGCTCTTAGTGTTACATTAATCAAGAAAGTAAATAGAATATTTCATAATTTGATATTTTACATCATTATAAGAAATTTAAATATGTTTAAGAAGATTAGTAATTTAAAACATTAGGTGGGATTTATATTATATTATATATATATATATATATATATATATATATATATATATATATATATATATATATATAATTTAGATATTTAATATATTTAAGTGAAAAGTAATAATGAATCATTGTTTGAGGATCAATAATGGCGGATCTGGTTCCATATCTTTAGAGGACCTGGTTTTACCAGTCTAGTGTAAGCTAGTGCGTTAGTCGTAATGTGCTCTCCTCCTTTTGCTCTCCTATGAGGATAACAATATCACCATCTCTCATATTCTTTCTGATTTTGATCTCTCCACAGTCTGTCAACCTATCACGATCTGTCCCACCCTCATACTCATTTCTTTGACCCTCAACACTACAGAGACAACTTTTGTCCTCTTGCTCCAGCACCATCACTGTTAGGGGTAAATACTCATTTTTAACTCTTTCTCCTCCACGAGACAAGCACTGATGGAGGCAGAAGTCAGCGCACTTATGATTGTTGCTGACAAGGTCCCCCTGGAACAGTGCTGGCTTCTTTACCTCGATGGATGAACTCTCTAGGTGCACTAATCTATTACAACCTTCCATTGTTCTAGTAACTTTGCCCTCTACCACCGGTTTCATAGTCCCCCAACTTTCTCCTCTGACCATTGCCACCTTCCCACCTCTTACCACTCTCCCCTTAATATCAACCATTCCCTCTGTCAATTATTCTCCGGCTCACATTTCAAGTTCCCAACCTTCATCTTTAGATACCTTCATCCATGCAGACAAAAAACCTTCCACTAGAGTCTTTCAACATGTTTTTAATCACTCGACCCTCCCACACTTTGCCCCGGCCTCTACTATTAACCCATCATTTCCTGCTCGTCATCGTGGATCCCTACAAGGATTACAGAACGAACAAGTTCATCTGACCATCTTTGAGCCTTCAACTTCTACGGGAACTACTCGAAAGAATCATACACCTACTCTTGGGGGAAAGAAATCTATTCAAAGACCATGGGATTCGAAGAAAACTAAGAAGAAACTAGCCCTGGGTGCAGATATCAAACTGGGAGATTATGTCTCCATGGCCCTGTGCAGTGTCGTGGGCAGACTCTCATACAAACATCTTTACAACACAGACCTGGATACTTGGATGACTAAAACTTGGAGGCCTATATTGGGCTATGTCCCCTCTCTCACACACCTTGGGCGCGGTTAGCTCTACTTTCAGTTTAAATCCCCTGAGGATTCCACGGCTATTCTCGAGCATCTCTAGACTCTGGATGACAATAAACTTATGCTGAAAAGGTGGTGAGTGAGTTTTGATCCATCTTAGGACTATTTTCGTCTATGAAATTTGTGGATCCTCCTTCATGGACTACCTCTTCACCTCTGAAATGCAAAAGAACTTATGGTCATTGGAAACTCCTTGGATCGCTTCATCAGTGTGGACCCTAAGACTCTTGTTGGCCCAGATAACAAACTGACGAGGATACTAATAGAGCTAGATATACACGAGGGTCTACTTGAAACTCTGGATATAGACCGGAGAGGTCATCTCACTTGCCAGAAGCTAGACTATCTCGACAACCCTTTCATATGTTCTCTTTGCAGATAGATGAGATATCTGAGAAAGACATGCACCGATGCTTATGAAGATAAATTGTCGGAGGAATCTATGCTTGAACTTGTTACCAACTTGGACTCTTCGATTGCGCCCAAACACATTCATATTCCAGATTACTCTGATGATGGAGATGCATTTGGACTAGACTCCATCATTGATAAGCTTAAATCTGTATGTCCATCTCTTTTTTTTTCACTCTCAACTTTGGAGAAAGACCTTTTAGACAACTCCCCTCTTCTAAAATCGAGATCGGCTTCCTTCCCTCGGGGGGACACACTTCCCTCTCATCTTATCTCCAGTCTGCCCAACAATCCTCTGGGACCTTTTTTACCTCTTTCACCTGTCCATCTTGATACACACTCCATTCATATTACTTCCAACATCCCTGGTGCATCTCAAACTGGTGCATCTCAAAATTGTGCCTTGCCTACTTCAAACTTACCACACACTCTGAACAACCCTCACTTTGACACGTAGACACCTACCTTATCTAACCCTGCATCTATCTCACCTTCTATTTGTCCTCCGGAGCTGCGAGAGCACACTTTTACATCTCACACTACTCCCCACTCATCTCATTTTACTTCCGACATCACTGGTGCGTCTCAGACTTGCCCCTTTCCTACTTCAGACTTACCTCACACTATGAACACCTCTCACTCTGACACGAAGAAAACTACTTTTCTTGTCCCTGCATTAATCTCATCTTCTATTTGTCCTCTGGAGGTGCAGGAGCACTCTATTATATCTCACACTACTCCCCTCACTTTGGCGTCTGAGAGTCCTGGTGATCAGGCCTTCGAACAAGAGGAGTATTTTTGTCTGTCGGGACTTAGTGAATTAGAGCCTAGTGATAGCACACTTGGTGTTGTTTTGGATTCTCTAATACCATCTTACAAAGAAGTTTTATCCCCCACACCCTTGCCTGCTTATCTAGGTTCTTCATTATACAACTTACCAGCGACTGACATTGGTTTGGGACCTTCTGAGACCTCATCAACATTAACTGAAAAAGACTACACTTGGTCTAGAGAGCATGGCTTTAAACACTCACCGATCAAAACTTGTAGTGCCTGTCGCAAGGAGGGAACCTCTTCTAAACATTCTTTGGTTTATTCACAATCTCCTACTAATATTGGGGTTCTTAGAGGCATGAAATCCCTAGCAAGAGAAAATCCATGATCTTGCTCTCCCTCAACATCAGAGGGGTGGGGGGCCTCCTAAAAGTTGCCTCCTTCAGAACACTACTTTCACACATATCTCTGGACTTCATCTTCCTAAAGGAAACCCTGGTTGACAGTAAAAAGGAAAAAGTATTTTTAAAACAGTTTCACTCTAATTGGCATACCTGCTCAGTTAAATCTCTCGACACCTCTGGGGGTTTGGTTGTGGCTTGGGATCCTGCCAAATATTATCTCTTCCCATTTCTTTGTTGTGGAGGTATTTTACTGTCTGGTACTTGCCGAAACAACAACAAAAGGATCAATCTTCTCAATTTATATGGTCCCTTCTCTAATAGACATATTTTTGGGGAGAAGGTCGAAGTGCGGGGACTACTTGACCTCGATAATTTGATTATTGCAGGTGATTTAAATCTCACAATCTCTGTTGGGGAAGTTTGGGGGGCATCTGCTACCCAGGACGCTCTAACAAATTTTTTCTCTACCATGTTCTTAGCACATAATATGGTGGATTATACGCCAGACACTTTGGCTCCTACTTGGTGTAATGGGAGGATGGGATCAGATACCATCTCCAAGAGACTCGACCGCTTTCTCATTTCTAATCGCCTTATCTCCACAAAAGATAGGATCCACACTTGGGTGAACTTCCCTTTTTTTTCAGACCATGCTCTGATAATCTTGCACCTAGACTCATCTCTCCATAAGATTGCTTATCCTTTCAAATTAAACTCAGGCTAGCTACTTGAAGCAGATTTCAATACCATCGTTGTTGAAGTATGGAGGGACCATCTCTATCTCTCTGAACCTTGTATTCAACATCGCCTTATTTGGAATATCAAATGTCTTAACGCACGTACAAAATCTTGGGCTGCCATACACAGGAAGCATAATACACAAAGATTGCTAGAACTCTAATCAGAGATACAGACTCATCTACTAGCAGAAGTCAGTGCGTGGATCACTGGAGATAGAAGTCATGTTTTAAAAGGCCTTGAAACAGAGAGGAACTAGCTCCTTCATAAAGAAGAAACCACATGGAGGAAACGATGCAGAACAAATTGGCTCAAATGTAGTGGTCTCAACACCAAATACTTTCACAATTTTGCTAGCTCTTGCAGGAGTAAAAATCACATCTGGGAGATAGTTGTTGCGGATGGTTCTCTCCATAGAGGACAACATGCATTAAAATCAGTGGTTTTTAATCACTTCAAACCTTTTTTTGAGGAGAACCTCTATGCGAATCTCCAGACTTCAGTCACTATGGCTAGACTCTTTCCACATACTGCAACTAGGGAAGATTCACTTTTATTAGACAGTCTTTGCATGCTGCAAGAGATTTTGGTTGCACTAAAATCCTTTTCCAAGGATAAAAGTCCAGGCTCTAATGGTTGGACGGTATAATTGTATCTACATTTATTTGATTTGGTTGGCCTGGATCTTCTAGATATAGTGGAGGATACTAGACTTAGTGGGAAGGTGGTTGGAGCTATAAACTTGACTTTCCTTACACTTATTCCTAAAGCTTCCACCACCTCTACCTTTGGCAATTATAGGCCTATCACACTCTGCAATATTGATATAAACTCATATCTAAAATTATTGCTACTAGGATAAATCCCATTCTCTCTCGGATCATTTCGAAAGAACAAAGATGGGGTTTTTAAAAGGACGTCAGATTCTTGACGTTATTGGCACTGCCCAGGAGTGCTTACATAGAATCAAATCTAAAAATTCAAAGGCGTTTATTCTCAAATTGGATCTCAAGAAGGCCTTCGATTGCATCGACTGGGACTTTCTCATATTGATTCTAATTCATACATGTTTTAGCCACTCATTGATCAAGTGGATCATGAGTTGTGTGGTCAGTGAAAATCTAGCCATCTTGGTCAATGGTGAATCCTCCTCTTTCTTTTGCATTGGTAGAGGACTGTGGTAGGGCTTCCCCCTCTCTCCTTTGCTCTTCATTTTGGCTATGGAATCCTTGATTCTGCTTCTCAAATCAGGCCAAGCAGAAGGCAAGATCTTTGGAATAAAGATGTCCAAGACCATCAAGGTATTACATCTTCTTTTTTTCGATGATTTCCTCATCATGAAAAATGATTCTATACAAGAATGGAAGGAGATAAAAGAGATCTTAAAAACCTTCTACAACGCCACGGGCTTATCGATCAAATGGGATAAATCAACCTTCCACTACACAAATCTACAACAACAAACATTGGATCAGCTTAAAGGCATCTTTCCTTACACTTTTTCTCATCTTTCCTCCGGTCTCAAATACCTTGGCTATAATTTAAAAGAAGACTCCTACAAGTCGGCGGACTGGAACTGGCTACTTGCCAAAGTCGAAAAAAAGACTGGCCACTGGTGTACAAGGTGGCTCTCTCTTGGAGGTCAGTTTACTTTCACCAAAACTGTTCTTGAAGGACAATCACTATATTGGATGGCTCTAGCAGCCATCCCTGCCTCGGTCCTCACAAAAATCCTCAAATTATTTTTTAATTTCCTCTAGTCGGGCTGCTCTGATCACTCCTGAAAACATCTTTGAAATTGGCAAGTTCTGGAAAAACCAAAACAAAAGGGAGGATGGGGGATTCAGAACCTATTTCATTTCAGCCAAGCACTAGAGGCCATTTTCCTCTAGCGCGTGTTGACTATGTTTGGCATATGGCACTCCATAATCAAGGACAAATATATATGCCACCATTCTATTAACAACTAGTTGCACTCGGAGACTGTTACCACCAGGGCAACTTCTTACATCTGGAGAAATTTAACAAAATCAAAACATTTGATAACTTGTTGGCTCTATTGGCATCCAGGCTCAGGTCACTCCATTTCACTTGGCAGAGATCACATACTTGGCATGGACACCGCCTCCATCCTTCCACCTCAACTGCTAGATCTTCTACACTCAAAACATATATGGTATCTTTATCAAGCTAGAGACATCTCCAGATCAGATCATTTCCCTGACAGATGGATCTCCAGCGATTCGATCGAACTCAATGCAGAGATAGCTCCCTACTGGAATACCCTCTACATGGCCCTTACACACTCGAGTATCCATTTAAATGACTTGGATGATATTCTCCAGTGGTCGGGGGGTGATCATTCCATAAAGTTGACAGTTCATAATGTTTATACATCCATCACTAATTCGCTCTGGCTCACAAATATCAAAGGCTGTAGAAAACATCTATGGACCTGGAATCTTCCTTCAAAGATAAAATACTTCACCTGGCTTTTGATTGCTTACAAATTAAACACTTGGGACATTCTTCAAAGAAAGGGATGGATTGGGCCAAACTTTTTCCACCTGTGCCACAATGATTCAGAAACTACAGATCATTTGTTTATCAAGTGTCCTTTCACCAGACAAGTCTAGGTTAAAATTGCTTTGGTTCTAAATATCAAAACCATTTGGGATGGGCCTGCTCTCTCAGACTGTTTTGACCTTTGGTCCCATAGGGAACACAATATTATGCATCTTCCACCCCTAGTTTGTTGGTCTATTTGGTTGGACATGAATAAAACAATCTTTGAAAATGGGACCCCTTCCACAAGCATTGTAGCTTACAAAACACTAGGAATTTTTAAAACTTGGATGGATTTTCACTCTAGCAAGCCAAGACTGCAACACAAAAATAAGGCTCCTGACATAGACGACACTCCTACTGGATGGTTCAATGGAGCAACGCAATCAAATGGCACTTAGAGTGGAGCTGGAGGGTTGATCAGAATATCAAAAAACTCATTCTATAAATGGACCTTCAACTGTGGCCCGGGAACCAACACGAGGGCATATTTATTGGGTGCTTGGGCCATGCTATATTTGGCTTCCAAACTTCACATTGAATCCCTTCAGATACTTGAGGACTCCAGAATAATTATTGAGTGGATGAACAACAGGGGCGATCTACAAGCTATCTCCCTCTTGGCCTGGAAAGACATAATTAGACTACTTCAGCTCACTTTCAAAAAACTCAGCTACAAACACATCTATCGTGAACATAACAAAACAACATATCAACTATCAAAGGAAGCTTTGCTGGCATGTTTTTACAGGAAGAGTGTGCTTGTGATTGATGGCAAGAACAACATCGACGATGGCGAACAGGAAAAGCATAAGCTCGGGAGGAGAAGAGAACAATATGCAGAGATCAAAGCTCGGAAGGAAAAGCGTAAGCTCAGGGTGAGAAGCCTCAGCAGTAGTCCAAACAATAAATTGACTGTGTTGATCATCTAATATTACGAACGTCAGTCATATGAGTGACTTTGGGCTTGAGGACCGTTGGAGGATCGTAACTGTCAGATCTGCAAGTCAGATCAACGACATGGATAAATTGCGGAGAGAGAAAGAAGAATTAAACAACTCACTAGTTCTAATCCCACAATTGGTCTAGATCGCTAGATCTCATAAACCCAAATATCGACGATTGTGGTTGATCTAACAAACGATCAGATTAAGTCGAATTAAGTCATGACCGTCAGATGCACAATCGCCAGATCAACAATGGGGATATATTGCAGAGATCGAAAGCAGAATTAAATATCCTTCTATTTCCAATCCCGCAATTAGTCAGGACCATCAGATCTTATAGCCTCGAAGATCAACGATTGTGGTAGACTCACCAACAGTGCACAGCTTCAAATTGCGGAGTTTTGGTGACGAGTTAAATCACTCGCAATTTTTGGTTCCACAACCTTCCTTGATCGTTGATCTGCTTCGAGTGTCTTCACTACCATTGGATCACTTTTAAGTGGAAAGCCAAGATAAGCTAGAAGAGCAACACCGAAGATAGATCGAGCCATCGATCTAAGAACATGATCGACAAACAACATTTGGTTCATGTCAAAAGTTGTGAGGATGTTATTGTTCGGGGAATATCACTTTGGAATAATTGATAACTTGAAATTCGAATTACCCGAAGCCTGAAACTCCGAAATGAATAAGGACCATCGGATCTGGAGAAAATGCGATGATTGTTAGATCATCTTAAGTGGAAGGACAGGATAAGAAAGGGTTGAGATATGAGATCTCAATCACCCGAATTTCCGTCAATCATTGGATCAAATTAAATGGAAGGATAGGATAAGCAAAGATGGAGAGCTGTTGGATTTAATCCAAAGCAAAGTTGCATCGCAGACAGATCGAGTCGTCGATATAAGATCTTGATCCAACGAACGCCATTCGTTTCGGGTCTAAATATGTGAGGAGGTTACGCTCCAGAAAAATATCATTTCAAGAATTCAGTTTGAGATTTGAAATCTCCGAAGCCCGGAGAGCCGGAGAGCCGAAATACATTCTTGACCATTGGATCATCCAAAGTAGATATCAGTCGTGATATTGTTTGAAGAAGATCTCAAGCGTTGGATCGTCCGAAGTGAATCTGGGTCGTCTGATCTAGAGCTTAATTTTGAGATTTGAGATTTGAGATTTGAGAAGTCTGGAGACCTAAAGGATATCTCAACCATTGATCAAGAAAGGGGATGCAGAACCATTGATATGATTGAAAGGTCAAATTATCGAAGAGGAGGCAGAGTCATCGATTGAGAAGGACATGTGTCCACGGATCATCGACTCTGGAAGATTGGCGTACGGAAGAAAGTAGGTTTTGAGATTTGAAACTCTCGAAGACCGGATCACAAAATAAATCACAACCATTGATTTAGGGAGGTTGGATATGATCTGTATATCATGAAAGAACAAATCTGAACCGTTCGTTCAGGAGCACCGTAAATATCGTGAGATTGACGGTCCCGCCGCATTGCAGGGATTGAAAATGCGCGAACTTTAAAAATTTAAGGGTAGGCCGCAATTGAAACCACAGTTTTGGAAGAAGGGTACGTGGCAGCTGGAGGTGGATTGTGGGGATAAAATCGGTTGATCCCAAACCACTCTTAGATGCGCCCGCAATCATTCGCTTACGCAAGGACGTAGCCCAAGGTCACATGCGACAGGGGTATGATGAGAAAAGAGCTTGTGCCCGTAATCACGTGGTCACGAGAGACCATCGCCCAAGGTCACAACTAGTGTTCATGTGGAGAGGAACGTTGCACCAGGTGCTAGTTCACGCATGTAAATTTCACGAGGACCTATGGATCAAAAAGCATATGTCTGTATAATCCAACGATGCAGATTAAGTAGACAATTTGATCAAAGAGCTGGTGTTTCACTTCATGGTTTCTTGGTCATTTACGATTCAGTTACATTAACTGAATCATTGTTCTAGGCATTAGAATCATTATTCTTGAGCGGTTTGAGATTCCCGACACGGGAGTTGGAGATTTGGAGTGTAACAGATGATGAGAGAAGGAATAAAGGAAAAATGTCATGACAGAGGCATGTTGTTGTTTTTCTCGGTAAAACAAGTTGAATTGTATGTGATCAAGAAGACAGCGGGAACAAAGTGTGAAATATGCATAGATGAAGAACATAAGTTGGACAAAGAAAAAATGGTGAAATTGGCAGATTGTACGAGAACTTAAGTGCAATAAGATGTGAGAAGGAACACACTGATGTAGGCAGAGCAGATCAGTGTAGCCGAACAATGATGAGACTGGTAAGCCATTGATAAATACTATATCACTGTAATAAATTTCAGAAATCAAAGATTTATATACCAGGGTGGTAGGGTGGTGCTAGGGAGGACTGTTGTCCTCGGAGTTTCAAGTGGGTGCTTGAACACAGGGAGTTGTAGCTTCCATCTGGTGGGTGCTAGAGAAACCAGAGAGTTGGTGCTCTCAGCAAGTTGCATCTTGTAAAACAAAGGTGGTAGCCTCACATTGAGTTGGTGCTCAAAGATAGATGATGTACAGAACATAAAAAGACTTCCTATCATTCGAAGAAGAAGAGGTTTTCTCCCTTTATGGGTTTCCTCGGGAATATCTTTTTTTGTATACTTCATGTGTGTGATTGATGTTGAATACTCTATTGCTTACTTCCCTAAATTATTGTGATCATCATTGAGTGTTTTGTAATGAGTTTAAAAAGGGTATAATTGTTTAAGCACAGTAACAACTGATTCACCCCCCCCCCCTCTCAGTTTTCTAAGAATTGGTATCAGAGCAGGTTCCTTTTATCTAAGGGTAGATCCTAGAGCTTAAACATGACTAGCCATGAAGTAACTTCAACCAATAAGGCCCCCATGTTCAATGAAATAAACTTTGTCTTCTGGAAAGTTAGGATGAAAACCTACATAATGGATTTAGTGCAGATGTTTGGGATGTGGTAAAGACTGGTTATGTGAAGCCAGTTGTACTAGATTCTAAGGATGACAAGTTATAATTCAGCTTCAACGCTAAGGCTATGAATTTTATTCTAAGTGGGCTTGCAGAAGCAGAATTTGTAAAAGTTATGCACTTAGAATCTGCCAAAGAAATGTGGGACAAACTCATTAGCAGTTATGAAGGTAATGAGAAGGTAAAGGGTGCCAAGCTTCAAACGTACAGATTACAGTTTGAACAACTAAAGATGTAAGAGGATGAAACTGTTGGGAAGTGCTTTCTAAGAGTTGAAGAACTAGTAAATGCAATGAAAGGACTTGGTGAAAAAATTGAGGAAGTCTCTTTAGTTCAGAAAATTTTGAGATCTCTACTAGATAGGTTCAACCCAAAGGTCTCTGCTATAGAAGAACTTAATGATCTAAAATCTCTTCCTATTAACCAACTCCTAGGAACTCTGACTTCTTATGAGATTAGGATAGGTAAGGATAAACCCACCTCTAGAGAAGCATCATTTAAAGAAGATAAGAATGAGGATTATGAGCCTGATGAAACTGAAGCAAAATTTATGAGAAGACTAAAGAAAGGATCATGCAAGTACCAAGGCAAGTTGCCCTTCAAATTTTTTAACTGTGGAAAGATAGGTCACTTTGCATCTAAGTGTCCACACAAGAAGAAGGACTAGAACGTTGAAGGTGAAGAGAAGTACAATCCAAGAGATTTGGTAAAAAGAAAAGTTTATGTGTAAACAATGATGACTCTTTAGGAGACACAGATAGTGATTTTGCTTGTGAAGATAAGGTTAATGAATTTATGCTTATGGACAAAGAGGATTATGATAATAAAGGCACAGGAAGTGATGCTAATGATGAAGAATTTTTGGTTGACTTGGAAGGAGAACTGATCAGTTCCCTAGAAGAAATTGCTAGACTCAGATTTAAGAAGAAAAAACAAAAACAATTGCTGATATAGTTCGAGAAAGACAATAAAAAACATGATGAAGACTTTGCCCTGCTAAAAGTGGAATTATGAGAGGCAAAGAAAATAGAGGAAATTCTGAAACAACAGTTATCAGAGAAGAAGTCAAGATGTGAAGCCTTGGAAGAATAGGTGTAACATCCCTGACCACCAACAGGCCAAGCAATGACACTAATCAGATGATTTACTTAGCTCTGATATCGTATTGTAACGTCCCAGGCCATCCATGTCGAGCCACGCTACGCCAGAGAACTCTTTCAGTTCTCTCTGTGGAACATACTGTAACATACCCAGCATCTAACTGAGATATGCCACATAAATTTTTCGAACTGCATGCAATTAAATTATATACACACAGAACTCTTGCGGAAGAATTTATGTATAAAACCTAAACATACAAATACATCTGTAAATACATGGATTCACACTTAAATAACCGTAAACATATACATGCAGCATATACAGTAAATACCCATTAAAATGAACACATAAATAACAATGCAACATGTAAATTTATCACATAATTGGCACTTATCTTGGTAAGAATGTTACCAACTGCATGCAGACCTTCCACGAACCTCCCAACCTTAGACCACAATGTTCATCACTCTCAACAATGAGTCACCCCCGAGCTGGGACTAAACTCCACCCGGGTAAAGGGATTCCTAACCAGGCTAAAGGCTCATAGACAACAGGAAAAACTCTGTCTCAGGTGCCAACTCAAACTAACAGCCTATAGTCCCTCATTCCCCACATGCTTGTCCCACCCTGGAAGTGTGCCCCTTCTTTTCTCAACAGTCCTTCGTCTACCCCACTTCCTTTCTGGGCTTCAGCAATAGGCCGGACAGGAAGTCTCAGAGCGTTGTAGTTGTAGTTCAACACCTTCAGGAAATCAATCCCCAACAATTCTCTCACCCAGATAATTGCTCACAGGACTGACAACCCACCTCTTCAATATCCCACGGGCCTAACAACCCGCTTCTTCAATCCATCTCCCAAGCTAACCAGATACACCAACACAAAAATAGTTATGGATACGGGTTCAAGTATAGTCATGAAGATACCAAAGATAGCTCAATGGGTGTGTGCATACTCATGGATGGTTGACTGGATGACTGAATGATGGAAGGAATGATGGGAAGAATGATGGAAAAATATAGGAAAATGAACTAAGTCCCAACCATATGTATGCATGTCCCCAACTTGACACTTGTCATGTTGGAGCTACTTTGGCCCACTTGTCCCCAAATTTGGAACTTAGGATAAAATAATTATCCATACTTTATACTTTAAGAAATATTAATATAATATTCTTTTTTGGCTTAAGCTCCCTAGCTTAGCCCTTTTCTTAACTTTTAGGCCCCTCCCTTTCCCTCACTAGTGGATTTTAGTCCCTCATCTCTTTTATTGTGGTCGGTCTACGCGCAACGATGTACTTTATATTAATTATGAGACATGTACAAAAACAGGTGCACTTCTTTTAACATCTAGGCTCTCTGGCCTAATCAAAACATAAGCATCCTAGATTATAATAACTGGCTCACCATCTTATAAAACATATCATATACACAAAGGCTCGCTAGCCTCACAATCGCGCGCACTTAAGATGTTGTGCACGGTATCCTGGAATGTGCACACTTCATCATTTCACTGCGCAGTACATGCGCACACTATGCCATGAAATATGCATACAAAATGATGTCAGACAACTCACCAGCTTCAGTACACTTGCATTTACATTTACAATTGGGTTCGGCCTTAGGGATATTACAATCTCGTCCCCTTATTTATGCACTGTCCTCAGTGCATTATGTACCCATGTACAACAAAATTTCAAAAATCCTCAAAAAGATGCGGTTATTCTGCCAGCATTGCATCCTCATGCTCCCAAGTAGCGTCCTTAGGACCGCACCAGGTCCATTGGAACTTTACACGCCCTATGGCTCGATTCCGGAGCTATTTGATTTTCCAGTCCAGAATGCGTATCGGATGCACTTGAAAAGTGTCTTCTTGCTCCACCTGAATCACATTCCAATCAATAACATGATTAGCATGAGGTATATATTTCTTGAGTAATGATACATGTAATACATTATGAACAGACATAGATGCAAGCAATGCAATCATATAAGCTACTGGACCAATCCTCTCTAGGATTTCAAACGTCCCACAATAGTGAGCTGCCAACTTTGAACAATTTCCCAACTTCAGGGAACTTTTGTTGGCTTTCACTTTCAAGAATACATGATCTACCACTTTAAATTCCCTGTGAGTTATGCCCTTATCAGCATAGTTTTTCTGCCTGTCTTGGGAAACCTTTAAATTTTTATTTATTTTAATCATTTTCTCCTCCATTTCTCTGAGCAAATCTGGCCCAACCACTACTATCTCTGCTGGGTTATCCCAGCTTACTGGTGTGTTGCACTTTCTGCCATAAAGTGCCTCAAATGGGCTCATCTTTAGAGATGCTTGGTACCCATTGTTATAAGCAAACTCTACCAAGTGTAGGTAGTCTTCCCATTTTGATGGTTTATCCATCACATACATCCTTAACATATCTCCAAACACTTGATTCACCCTCTCTGTTTGTCCATCTGATTCTAGATGATAAGATGTACTAAAATTCAAATTTGTTCCAAATCCATTAAATAATCCCTTCCAAAATTTTCAGGCAAATTTCGGATCTCTGTCAGACACAATTTTCTTGGGTATGCCATGTAATCTAGAAATTTCCTTCATATAAACATCAACAATGTTGATTTCCTTGTGAGTGAGTTTAACTGGAACAAAAAGGCTAGCTTTAGTAAGCTTATCCACCACTACCTTGATAGAATCATGTTGCTTGTTTGTTCTGGGAAGTTTGGTGATGAAATCCATTGTTACAACTTCACATTTCCACTCAGGAATGGGTAATGGTTGTAGCAAACCAGTTGGGTGTCTAAGCTTAGCCTTTACTTTTTGACATTCCAAACATATGGCAATAAAATCAACAACCTCTTTCGTCATGCTTGGCCAATAATATTGGCTCTTTACAGCTGCAATAGTTTTATGATATCCTAGGTGCCCATCATAAGGCACATTATGCATTTCTCTCAATATCATATTTTTCAACTCCTGGGAATTTGGTACATAAATTCTACCCCTGTACCTGAGAATTTCATCATTATCTAGCTTGTAATCTTCAATTTTCTTTTGCAAAATACCTTGCTATAATTTTTCCACTAATTCTGTGTATTGCAAATCTGATTTGGCAGCCTCTGTAATTTTGTCTTTGAAATCTGATTGCTACATGCTAATGGTTGCAACATGCAATTCATGTACTCTTCTATTGATTGCATCATCCACTTTGTTCTCTTTTCCCTTGATATGCTTTATATCAAAGTCATATTCACTTAGAAATTCTAACCATCTGCTTTGCCTAGCATTTAGAGTTTGCTGATCAAATAAATATTTCAGACCATTATGGTCTGTTCTTAGCTCAAACCTTTTCCCCATGAGGTAGTGTCTCCATTTCCTCAAGGCATGCATTATGGCTGCCAACTCTAAATCATGAGTGGCATAGTGTCTTTCATGCTCCTTTAACTTCCTTGATTCATAACATATAACAAACTCGTTTTGAGTGAGGACTCCACCAAGTCCTTCTTTACATGCATCTGTGCATACAATGAAGTCTTCATTTGGGTCTGCAATCCTTAGTATTGGAGCACTTGTTAATAACTGTTTCAAGTGTTGGAAACTCTTTTCACAATCCAATGTCCACTGAAACTTCACACCCTTTCTTTGCAAGGAAGTGATTGGGTGTGCAATCTTTGAGAATCCTTCAATGAATCCCCTATAGTAGCCTGCAAGGTCCATGAATGATCTTACTTCGGTCACATTCTTTGGCATTGACCATTCTCTAATGGATTCTATCTTCTCGGGATCCACTACTATCCCATCCTTTGAAATGATATGTCCCAAATAGTGAATTTGCTTCTGATAAAATGAGCACTTGCTCGATTTGGCATACAATTGATGCTCCCTTAATACTTGCAACACCATTCTCAAATGATGTTCATGCTCTTCTTTTGACTTGGAATATATAATAATGTCATCCAAAAAGACAATGACAAACTTGTCTAAATATTCTCGGAAAACACCA
>ML825932.1:38446-64487 GCA_009831015.1 Picea engelmannii | reverse complement strand
TAAAACTCCGATGAAGCCTCCTGTCTACAAGTGGATGGTCCCGATCTCTGCTTGATTTAACGGCTGCGATCAAATCGCGAAATCGCATATCGCGATTTCGGGGTTTTCATTGTCGAGTGAATTGGACATTTCAAAGTCCCGATTCCCGAATCTCCGATGAAGACTCCTGGCTGCCACGCGTCCATACGAATGGACGATCCAGATCCTGTCGGAATTTCACCTTGGCTTTTCCCGATGATAAACTTTGTGCAGCTCATGTTCGATCTGACGGCTAGGATTCTCTCTCCAATATCCCGATGACTTGTCCGGGATTTCTCCTCTGCACACTAGGGATTAACCTCCGTGCACTTTCTACAGATCCTGTGGCTGACGGGTATCTGCTTCCAATCTGATGGCTCAGATCACTTCTTCTACACGCCAACTCCCGCGCTTAACATCTGCGCAGCTTCTCCCGATCCAACAGCTGTCGGGATTTCCGAGTGAGATCTGATGGCTCTCGATCTCTTTCCTGAGCTTCCTACACGTATAAGAACGCTATTCCTCCTGAGCTTATTCTCCTCGAGTCCTTAAAGGATTCTGACGTCTGCTTTCGATCATTCACCTCTCTGAACCTTCCATCTTCACTGTTGTACTTAAGCCATCATCACTACTGTACTTGCCATCAATGACAAGTCTATGCTGCCTGTAAAACATGCCAACAATCCTTTGTACATTCTTCCTGCACCCATGCCATCTTCATTGTTGTACTTGCCATCAATGACAAGCATATGCTACCTGTTAAACATTTCCAACATTACCACTCTCCCCTTAATATCAACCATTCCCTCTGTCAATTATTCTCCGACTCACATTTCAAGTTCCCAACCTTCATCTTTAGATACCTTCATCCATGCGGACAAAAAACCTTCCACCAGAGTCTTTCAACATGTTTTTAATCACTCGACCCTCCCACACTTTGCCCCGACCTCTACTATTAGCCCATCATTTCCTACTCTTCGTCGTGGACCCCTACAAGGATTACAAAACGATTAAGTTCTTCTGACCATCTTTGAGCCTTCAACTTCTACGGGAACTACTCGAAAGAATCATACACCTACTCTTGGGGGAAAGAAATCTATTCAAAGACCATGGGCTTCGAAGAAAACTAAGAAGAAACTAGTCCCGGGTGTGGATATCAAACTGGAAGATTATGTCTCCATGGCCCTGTGCAGTGTCGTGGGCAGACTCTCATACAAACATCTTTACAACACAGACCTGGATACTTGGATGACTAAAACTTGGAGGCTTATACTGGGCTATATCCCCTCTCTCTCACACCTTGGGCGCGATTAGCTCTACTTTCAGTTTAAATCCCCTGAGGATTCCACGGCTATTCTTGAGCATCTCTAGACTCTGGATGACAATAGCCTTATGCTGAAAAGGTGGTGAGTGAGTTTTGATCCATCTTAGGACTATTTTCGTCTATGAAATCTGTGGATCCTCCTTCCTGGACTACCTCTTCACCTCTGGAATGCAAAAGAACTTATGGCCATTGGAAACTCCTTGGATTTCTTCATCAGTGTGGACCCTAAGACTCTTGTTGGCCCAAATAACAAACTGACGAAGATACTAATAGAGCAAGATATACACGAGGGTCTACTTGAAACTCTGGATATAGACCGGAGAGGTCATCTCACTTGCCAGAAGCTAGACTATCTCGACAGCCCTTTCATATGTTATATTTGCAGATAGATGAGATATATGAGAAAGACATGTACCGATGCTTATGAAGATAAATTGTCGGAGAAATCTATGCTTGAACTTGTTACCAACTTGGACTCTTCGATTGCGCCCACACACATTCATATTCCAGATTACTCTGATGATGGAAATTCATTTGGACTAGACTCCATCACTGATAAGCTTAAATATGTATGTCCATCTCTTTTTTTTTCACTCTCAACTTTGGAGAAAGACCTTTTAGACAACTCCCCTCTTCTAAAATCGAGATCGGCTTCCTTCCCTCGGGGGGACACACTTCCCACTCATCTTATCTCCAGTCTGCCCAACAATCCTCTGGGACCTTTTTTACCTCTTTCACCTATCCATCTTGATACACACTCCATTCATATTACTTCCAACATCCCTAGTGCATCTCAAAATTACCCCTTGCCTACTTCAAACTTACCACACACTCTGAACAACCCTCACTTTGACACGTAGACACCTACCTTATCTAACCCTGCATCTATCTTACCTTCTATTTGTCCTCCAGAGGTGCGGGAGCACACTTTTACATCTCACACTACTCCCCACTCATCTCATTTTACTTTCGACATCACTAGTGCATCTCAGACTTGCCCCTTTCCTACTTCAGACTTACCTCACACTCTGAACACCTCTCACTCTGACACGAAGACAACTACCTTTCTTGTCCCTGCATTAATCTCCTCTTCTATTTGTCCTCTGGAGGTGCGGGAGCACTCTATTATATCTCACACTACTCCCCTCACTTTGGCGTCTGAGAGTCCTGGTGATCAGGCCTTCGAACAAGAGGATTATTTTTGTCTGTCGGGACTTAGTGAATTAGAGCTTGGTGATAGCACACTTGGTGTTGTTTTGGATTCTCTAATACCATCTTACAAAGAAGTTTTATCCCCCACACCCTTGCCTGCTTATCTGGGTTCTTCATTATACAACTTACCAGCTACTGACATTGGTTTGGGACCTTTTGAGACCTCATCAACATTACCTGAAAAAGACTACACTTGGTCTAGAGGGCATGGCTTTGAACACTCACCAATCAAAACTTGCAGTGTCTGTCGCAAGGAGGGCACCTCGTCTAAACATTTTGTGGTTTATTCACAATCTCCTACTAATATTGGGGTGCTTAGAGGCATGAAATCCCTAGCAAGAGAAAATCCATGATCTTGCTCTCCCTCAACATCAGAGGGATGGGGGGCCTCCTAAAAGTTGCCTCCTTCAGAAGACTACTTTCACACATATCTTTGGACTTCATCTTCCTAAAGGAAACCCTGGTTGACAGTAAAAAGGACAGAGTATTTTTAAATCAGTTTCACTCTAATTGGCATACCTGCTCAGTTAAATCTCTCGACACCTCTGGGGTTTTGGTTGTGGCTTGGGATCCTACCAAATATTATCTCTTCCCCTTTCTATGTTGTGGAGGTATTTTACTGTCTGGTACTTGCCGAAACAACAACAAAAGGATCAATCTTCTCAATTTATATGGTCCCTGCTCTAATAGACAGATTTTTTGGGAGAAGGTCGAAGCGCGGGGACTACTTGACCTCGATAATTTGATTATTGCAGGTGATTTAAATCTCACAATCTTTGTTGGGGAAGTTTGGGGGGCATCTGCTACCCAGGACGCTCTGGTAGATTTTTTCTCTACCATGTTCTTAGCACATAATATGGTGGATTATACGCCAGACACTTTGGCTCCTACTTGGTGTAATGGGAGGATGGGATCAGACTCCATCTCCAAGAGACTCGACCGCTTTCTCATTTCTGATCGCCTTATCTCCACAAAAGATAGGATCCACACTTGGGTGAACTTCCCTTTTTTGTTAGACCATGCTATGATAATCTTGCACCTGGACTCATCTCTCCATAAGATTGCTTATCCTTTCAAATTAAACTCAGGCTAGCTACTTGAAGTAGATTTCAATACCATCGTTGTTGAAGTATGGAGGGACCATCTCTATCTCTCTGAACATTGTATTCAACATTGCCTTATTTGGAAGATCAAATGTCTTAACGCACGTACAAAAGCTTGGGCTGCCATACATAGGAAGCATAATACACAAAGATTGCTAGAACTCTAATCAGAGATACAGACTCATCTACTAGCAGAAGTCAGTGCGGGGATTACTGGAGATAGAAGTCATGTTTTAAAAGGCCTTGAAACAGAGAGGAACTAGCTCCTTCATAAAGAAGAAACCACATGGAGGAAACGATGCAGAACAAATTGGCTCAAATGTGGTGATCTCAGCACCAAATACTTTCACAATTTTGCTATCTCTTGCAAGAGTAAAAATCACATCTGGGAGATAGTTGTTGCGGATGGTTCTCTCCATAGAGGACAACATGCATTAAAATCAGTTGTTTTTAATCACTTCAAACCGTTTTTTGAGGAGAACCTCTATGCGAATCTGCAGACTTCAGTCACTATGGCTAGCCTCTTTCCACATACTGCAACTAGGGAAGATTCACTTTTATTAGACAGTCTTTGCACACTGCAAGAGATTTTGGTTGCACTAAAATCCTTTTCCAAGGATAAAAGTCCATGCTCTGATGGTTGGACGGTAGAATTGTATCTGCATTTATTTGATTTGGTTGGCCCGGATCTTCTAGATCTAGTGGAGGATACTAGACTTAGTGGGAAGGTGGTTGGAGCTATAAACTCAACTTTCCTTACACTTATTCCTAAAGCTTCCACCACCTCTACCTTTGGCAATTATAGGCCTATCACACTCTGCAATATTGATATAAACTCATATCTAAAATTATTGCTACCAGGATAAATCCCATTCTCTCTCGGATCCTTTCGAAAGAACAAAGATGGGATTTTTAAAAGGACGCCAGATTCTTGACGTTATTGGCACTACCCAGGAGTGCTTACATAACATCAAATCTAAAAATTCAAAGGCGTTTATTCTCAAATTGGATCTCAAGAAGGCCTTCGATTGCATCGACCGGGACTTTCTCATATTGATTCTAACTCATACATGTTTTAGCCACTCATTGATCAAGTGGATCATGAGTTGTGTGGTCAATGAAAATATAGCCATCTGGATCAATGGTGAATCCTCCTCTTTCTTTCGCATTGGTAGAGGACTGCGGCAGGGCTTCCCCCTCTCTCCTTTGCTCTTCTTTTTGGCTATGGAATCCTTGATTCTGCTTCTCAAATCAGGCCAAGCAGAAGGAAAGATCTTTGGAATAAAGATGTCCAGGACCATCAAGGTATTACATCTTCTTTTTTTCGATGATTTCCTCATCATGAAAAATGATTCTATACAGGAATGGAAGGAGATAAAAGAGATCTTAAAAACCTTCTGCAACGCCATGGGCTTATCGATCAACTGGGATAAATCAACCTTCCACTACACAAATCTACAACAATAAACATTGGATCAGCTTAAAGGCATCTTTCCTTACACTTTTTCTCATCTTTCCTCTGGTCTCAAATACCTGGGCTATAATTTAAAAGAAGACTCCTACAAGCTGGCGGACTAGAACTGGCTACTTGCCAAAGTCGAAAAAAAGACTGGCCACTGGTGTACAAGGTGGCTCTCTCTTGGAGGTCAGTTTACTTTCACCAAAACTGTTCTTGAAGGATAGTCACTATATTGGATGGCTCTAGCAGCCATCCCTACCTCGGTCCTCACAAAAATCCTCAAATTATTTTTTAATTTCCTCTGGTCGTGCTGCTCTGATCACTCCCGAAAACATATTTGCAATTGGCAAGTTCTGGAAAAACCAAAACAAAAGGGAGGATGGGGGATTCATAACCTATTTCATTTCAGCCAAGCACTAGAGGCCATTTTCCTCTGGCGTGTGTTGACTATGTCTGGCATATGGCACTCCATAATCAAGGATAAATATATATGCCACCATTATGTTAACAACTGGTTGCACTCAGAGATTGTTACCACCAGGGAAACTTCTTACATCTGGAGAAATTTAACAAAATCAAAACATTTGATAACCTGTTGGATCTATTAGCATCTAGGCTTAGGTCACTCCATTTCACTTGGCAGAGATCACATACTTGGCATGGACGCCGCCTCCATCCTTCCACCTCAACTGCTAGATCTTCTACACTCAAAACATATATGGTATCTTTATCAAGCTAGAGACAGCTCCAGATCAGATCATTTCCCTGACAGATGGATCTCCAGCGATTCGATCGAACTCAATGCAGAGATAGATCCCTACTGGAATACCCTCTACATGACCCTTACACACTCGAATATCCATTTAAATGACTTGGATGATATTCTCCAGTGGTCGGGGGGTGATCATTCCAAAAATTTGACAGTTCAGAATGTTTATACATCCATCACTAATTCGCTCTGGCTCACAAATATCAAAGGTTGTAGAAAACATCTATGGACCTGGCATCTTCCTTCAAAGATAAAATACTTCACCTGGCTTTTGATCGCTTACAAATTAAACACTTGGGACATTCTTCAAAGAAAGGGATGGATTGGGCCAAATTTTTTCCACCTGTGCCACAATGATTCAGAAACTACAGATCATTTGTTTATCAAGTGTCCTTTCACCAGACAAGTCTAGGTTAAAATTGCTTTGGTTCTAAATCTCAAAACCATTTGGGATGGGCCTGCTCTCTCAGACTGTTTTTACCTTTAGTCCCATAGGGAACACAATATTATGCATCTTCCACCCCTGGTTTGTTGGTCTATTTGGCTGGACATGAATAAAACAATCTTTGAAAATGGGACCCCTTCCACAAGCATTGTAGCTTACAAAACACTAGGATTTTTTAAAACTTGGATGGATTTTCACTCTAGCAAGCCAAGACTGCAACACACAAATAAGGCTCATGACATAGACGACACTCCTACGGGATGGTTCAATGGAGCAGCGCAATCAAATGGCACTCAGAGTGGAGCTGGAGGGTTGATCAGAATCTCAAAAAACTCATTCTATAAATGGACCTTCAACTGTGGCCCAGGAACCAACACCAGGGCAGATTTATTGGGTGCTTGGGCCATGCTATATTTGGCTTCCAAACTTCACATTGAACCCCTTCAGATACTCAAGGACTCCAGAATAATTATTGAGTGGATGAACAACAGGGGCGATCTACAAGCTATCTCCCTCTTGGCCTGGAAAGACATAATTAGACTACTTCAGCTCACTTTCAAAAAACTCAGCTACAAACACATCTATCGTGAACATAACAAAACAACATATCAACTATCAAAGGAAGCTTTGCTGGCATGTTTTTACAGGAAGAGTGTGCTTGTGATTGATGGCAAGAACAACATCGACGATGGCGAACAGGAAAAGCATAAGCTCGGGAGGAGAAGAGAACAATATGCAGAGATCAAAGCTCGGAAGGAAAAGCGTAAGCTCAGGGTGAGAAGCCTCAGCAGTAGTCCAAACAATAAATTGACTGTGTTGATCATCTAATATTACGAACGTCAGTCATATGAGTGACTTTGGGCTTGAGGACCGTTGGAGGATCGTAACTGTCAGATCTGCAAGTCAGATCAACGACATGGATAAATTGCGGAGAGAGAAAGAAGAATTAAACAACTCACTAGTTCTAATCCCACAATTGGTCTAGATCGCTAGATCTCATAAACCCAAATATCGACGATTGTGGTTGATCTAACAAACGATCAGATTAAGTCGAATTAAGTCATGACCGTCAGATGCACAATCGCCAGATCAACAATGGGGATATATTGCAGAGATCGAAAGCAGAATTAAATATCCTTCTATTTCCAATCCCGCAATTAGTCAGGACCATCAGATCTTATAGCCTCGAAGATCAACGATTGTGGTAGACTCACCAACAGTGCACAGCTTCAAATTGCGGAGTTTTGGTGACGAGTTAAATCACTCGCAATTTTTGGTTCCACAACCTTCCTTGATCGTTGATCTGCTTCGAGTGTCTTCACTACCATTGGATCACTTTTAAGTGGAAAGCCAAGATAAGCTAGAAGAGCAACACCGAAGATAGATCGAGCCATCGATCTAAGAACATGATCGACAAACAACATTTGGTTCATGTCAAAAGTTGTGAGGATGTTATTGTTCGGGGAATATCACTTTGGAATAATTGATAACTTGAAATTCGAATTACCCGAAGCCTGAAACTCCGAAATGAATAAGGACCATCGGATCTGGAGAAAATGCGATGATTGTTAGATCATCTTAAGTGGAAGGACAGGATAAGAAAGGGTTGAGATATGAGATCTCAATCACCCGAATTTCCGTCAATCATTGGATCAAATTAAATGGAAGGATAGGATAAGCAAAGATGGAGAGCTGTTGGATTTAATCCAAAGCAAAGTTGCATCGCAGACAGATCGAGTCGTCGATATAAGATCTTGATCCAACGAACGCCATTCGTTTCGGGTCTAAATATGTGAGGAGGTTACGCTCCAGAAAAATATCATTTCAAGAATTCAGTTTGAGATTTGAAATCTCCGAAGCCCGGAGAGCCGGAGAGCCGAAATACATTCTTGACCATTGGATCATCCAAAGTAGATATCAGTCGTGATATTGTTTGAAGAAGATCTCAAGCGTTGGATCGTCCGAAGTGAATCTGGGTCGTCTGATCTAGAGCTTAATTTTGAGATTTGAGATTTGAGATTTGAGAAGTCTGGAGACCTAAAGGATATCTCAACCATTGATCAAGAAAGGGGATGCAGAACCATTGATATGATTGAAAGGTCAAATTATCGAAGAGGAGGCAGAGTCATCGATTGAGAAGGACATGTGTCCACGGATCATCGACTCTGGAAGATTGGCGTACGGAAGAAAGTAGGTTTTGAGATTTGAAACTCTCGAAGACCGGATCACAAAATAAATCACAACCATTGATTTAGGGAGGTTGGATATGATCTGTATATCATGAAAGAACAAATCTGAACCGTTCGTTCAGGAGCACCGTAAATATCGTGAGATTGACGGTCCCGCCGCATTGCAGGGATTGAAAATGCGCGAACTTTAAAAATTTAAGGGTAGGCCGCAATTGAAACCACAGTTTTGGAAGAAGGGTACGTGGCAGCTGGAGGTGGATTGTGGGGATAAAATCGGTTGATCCCAAACCACTCTTAGATGCGCCCGCAATCATTCGCTTACGCAAGGACGTAGCCCAAGGTCACATGCGACAGGGGTATGATGAGAAAAGAGCTTGTGCCCGTAATCACGTGGTCACGAGAGACCATCGCCCAAGGTCACAACTAGTGTTCATGTGGAGAGGAACGTTGCACCAGGTGCTAGTTCACGCATGTAAATTTCACGAGGACCTATGGATCAAAAAGCATATGTCTGTATAATCCAACGATGCAGATTAAGTAGACAATTTGATCAAAGAGCTGGTGTTTCACTTCATGGTTTCTTGGTCATTTACGATTCAGTTACATTAACTGAATCATTGTTCTAGGCATTAGAATCATTATTCTTGAGCGGTTTGAGATTCCCGACACGGGAGTTGGAGATTTGGAGTGTAACAGATGATGAGAGAAGGAATAAAGGAAAAATGTCATGACAGAGGCATGTTGTTGTTTTTCTCGGTAAAACAAGTTGAATTGTATGTGATCAAGAAGACAGCGGGAACAAAGTGTGAAATATGCATAGATGAAGAACATAAGTTGGACAAAGAAAAAATGGTGAAATTGGCAGATTGTACGAGAACTTAAGTGCAATAAGATGTGAGAAGGAACACACTGATGTAGGCAGAGCAGATCAGTGTAGCCGAACAATGATGAGACTGGTAAGCCATTGATAAATACTATATCACTGTAATAAATTTCAGAAATCAAAGATTTATATACCAGGGTGGTAGGGTGGTGCTAGGGAGGACTGTTGTCCTCGGAGTTTCAAGTGGGTGCTTGAACACAGGGAGTTGTAGCTTCCATCTGGTGGGTGCTAGAGAAACCAGAGAGTTGGTGCTCTCAGCAAGTTGCATCTTGTAAAACAAAGGTGGTAGCCTCACATTGAGTTGGTGCTCAAAGATAGATGATGTACAGAACATAAAAAGACTTCCTATCATTCGAAGAAGAAGAGGTTTTCTCCCTTTATGGGTTTCCTCGGGAATATCTTTTTTTGTATACTTCATGTGTGTGATTGATGTTGAATACTCTATTGCTTACTTCCCTAAATTATTGTGATCATCATTGAGTGTTTTGTAATGAGTTTAAAAAGGGTATAATTGTTTAAGCACAGTAACAACTGATTCACCCCCCCCCCCTCTCAGTTTTCTAAGAATTGGTATCAGAGCAGGTTCCTTTTATCTAAGGGTAGATCCTAGAGCTTAAACATGACTAGCCATGAAGTAACTTCAACCAATAAGGCCCCCATGTTCAATGAAATAAACTTTGTCTTCTGGAAAGTTAGGATGAAAACCTACATAATGGATTTAGTGCAGATGTTTGGGATGTGGTAAAGACTGGTTATGTGAAGCCAGTTGTACTAGATTCTAAGGATGACAAGTTATAATTCAGCTTCAACGCTAAGGCTATGAATTTTATTCTAAGTGGGCTTGCAGAAGCAGAATTTGTAAAAGTTATGCACTTAGAATCTGCCAAAGAAATGTGGGACAAACTCATTAGCAGTTATGAAGGTAATGAGAAGGTAAAGGGTGCCAAGCTTCAAACGTACAGATTACAGTTTGAACAACTAAAGATGTAAGAGGATGAAACTGTTGGGAAGTGCTTTCTAAGAGTTGAAGAACTAGTAAATGCAATGAAAGGACTTGGTGAAAAAATTGAGGAAGTCTCTTTAGTTCAGAAAATTTTGAGATCTCTACTAGATAGGTTCAACCCAAAGGTCTCTGCTATAGAAGAACTTAATGATCTAAAATCTCTTCCTATTGACCAACTCCTAGGAACTCTGACTTCTTATGAGATTAGGATAGGTAAGGATAAACCCACCTTTAGAGAAGCATCATTTAAAGAAGATAAGAATGAGGATTATGAGCCTGATGAAACTGAAGCAAAATTTGTGAGAAGACTAAAGAAAGGATCAGGCAAGTACCAAGGCAAGTTGCCCTTCAAATTTTTTAACTGTGGAAAGATAGGTCACTTTGCATCTAAGTGTCCACACAAGAAGAAGGACTAGAATGTTGAAGGTGAAGAGAAGTACAAATCCAAGAGATTTGGTAAAAAGAAAAGTTTATGTGTAAACAATGATGACTCTTTAGGAGACACAGATAGTGATTTTGCTTGTGAAGATAAGGTTAATGACTTTATGCTTATGGAAAAAGAGGATTATGATAATAAAGGCACAGGAAGTGATGTTAATGATGAAGAATTTTTGGTTGACTTGGAAGGAGAATTGATCAGTTCCCTAGAAGAAATTGCTAGACTCAGATTTAAGAAGAAAAAACAAAAACAATTGTTGATACAGTTCAAGAAAGACAGTAAAAAACATGATGAAGACTTTGCCCTGCTAAAAGTGGAATTATAAGAGGCAAAGAAAATAGGGGACATTCTGAAACAACAATTATCAGAGAACAAGTCAAGATGTGAAGCCTTGGAAGAATAGGTGTAACATCCCTGACCACCAACAGGCCAAGCAATGGCACTAATCAGATGCTTTACTTAGCTCTGACACCATATTGTAACATCCCAAGCCATCCATGTCGGGCCACGCTACACCAGAGAACTCTTTCAGTTCTCTCTGTGGAACATACTGTAACATACCCAGCATCTTGCTGAGATATGCCACATAAATTTTTCGAACTGCATGCAATTAAATTATATACACACAGAACTCTTGCGGAAGAATTTATGTATAAAACCTAAACATACAAATACATATATAAATACATGGATTCACACTGAAATAACCGTAAACATATACATGCATCATATACAGTAAATACCCATGAAAATGAACACATAAATAACAATGCAACATGTAAATTTATCACATAATTGGCACTTATCTTGGTAAGAATGTCACCAACTGCGTGCAAACCTTCCACGAACCTCCCAACCTTAGACCACAATGTTCATCACTCTCAACAATGAGTCACCCCCGAGCTGGGACTAAACTCCACCCGGGTAAAGGGATTCCTAACCAGGCTAAAGGCTCATAGAAAATAGGAAAAACTTTGTCTCAGGTGCCAACTCAAACTAACAGCCTACAGTCCCTCATTCCCCACATGCCTGTCCCACCCAGGAAGTGTGCCCCTTCTTTTCTCAACAGTCCTTCGGCTGCCCCACTTCCTTTCTGGGCTTCAGCAATAGGCTGGACAAGAAGTCTCAGAGCGTTGTAGTTGTAGTTCAACACCTTAAGGAAATCAATCCCCAACAATTCTCTCACCCAGATAATTGCTCACAGGACTAACAACCCACCTCTTCAATATCCCACGGGCCTAACAACCCGCTTCTTCAATCCAGCTCCCAATCTAACCAGATACACCAACACAAAAATAGTTATGGATACGGGTTCAAGTATAGTCATGAAGATACAAAAGATAGCTCAATGGGTGTGTGCATACTCATGGATGGTTGACTGGATGACTAAATGATGGAAGGAATGATGGGAATAATGATGGAAAAATATAGGTAAATGAACTAATTCCCAACCATATGTATGCATGTCCCCAACTTGACACTTGTCATGTTGGGAGCTACTTTGGCCCACTTGTCCCCAAATTTGGAACTTAGGATAAAATAATTATCCATACTTTATACTTTAAGAAATATTAATATAATATTCTTTTTTGGCTTAAGCTCCCTAGCTTAGCCCTTTTCTTAACTTTTAGGCCCCTCCCTTTCCCTCACTAGTGGATTTTAGTCCCCCATCTCTTTTATCGTGGTTGGTCTACACGCAGCGATGTACTTTATATTAATTATGAGAAATGTACAAAAATAGGTGCATTGCTTTTAACATCTAGGCTCTCTGGCCTAATCAAAACATAAGCATCCTAGCTTATAATAACTGGCTCACCATCTTATAAAACATAGCATATACACAAAGGCTCGCTAGCCTCACAATCGCGCGCACTTAAGATGTTGTGCAAGGTATCCTGGAATGTGCACACTTCATCATTTCACTGCATAGTACATGCGCGCACTATGCCATGAAAGGTGCATACAAAATGATGTCAGACAACTCACCAGCTTAAGTACACTTGCATTTACATTTACAATTGGGTTCGGCCTTAGGGATATTACAATCTCGTCCCCTTATTTATGCACTGTCCTCAGTGCATTATGTACCCATGTACAACAAAATTTCAAAAATCCTAAAAAATATGTGGGTATTCTGCCAGCATTGCATCCTCATGCTCCCAAGTAGCATCCTTAGGACCGCACCAGGTCCATTGGAACTTTACAAGCCCTATGGCTCGATTCCGGAGCTGTTTGATTTTCCAGTCTAGAATGCGTACCAGATGCACTTGAAAAGTGTCTTCTTGCTCCACCTGAATCACATTCCAATCAATAACATGATTAACATTAGGTATATATTTCTTGAGTAATGATACATGTAATACATTATGAACAGACATAGATGCAAGCAATGCAATCATATAAGCTACTGGACCAATCCTCTCTAGGATTTCAAACGGCCCACAATAGCGAGCTGCCAACTTTGAACAATTTCCCAACTTCAAGGAACTTTTGTTGGCTTTCACTTTCAAGAATACATGATCTACCACTTTAAATTCCCTGTGAGTTATGCCCTTATTAGCATAGTTTTTTTGCCTGTCTTGGGAAACCTTTAAATTTTTCTTTATTTTAATCATTTTATCCTCCATTTCTCTGAGCAAATCTGGCCCAACCACTGTTGTGTCTACTGGGTTATCCCATCTTACTGGTGTGTTTCACTTTCTGCCATAAAGTGCCTCAAATGGGCTCATCTTTAGAGATGCTTGGTACCCGTTGTTATAAGAAAACTATACCAAGTGTAGGCAGTCTTCCCATTTTGATGGTTTATCCATCACATACATCCTTAACATATCTTCAAACACTTGATTCACCCTCTCTGTTTGTCCATCTGATTCTAGATGATAAGATGTACTAAAATTCAAATTTGTTCCAAATCCATTAAATAATCCCTTCCAAAATTTTGAGGCAAATTTTGGATCTCTGTCAGACACAATTTTCTTGGGTATGCCATGTAATCTAGCAATTTCCTTCATATAAACATCAACAATGTTGATTTCCTTGTGAGTGAGTTTAACTGGAACAAAATGGCTAGCTTTAGTAAGCTTATCCACCACTACCTTGATAGAATCATGTTGCTTGTTTGTTCTGGGAAGTTTGGTGATGAAATCCATTGTTACAACTTCACATTTCCACTCAGGAATGGGTAATGGTTGTAGAAAACTAGTTGGGTGTCTATGCTCAGCCTTTACTTTTTGACATTCCAAACATCTGGCAATAAAATCAACAACCTCTTTCTTCATGCTTGGCCAATAATATTGGCTCTTTACAGCTGCAATAGTTTTCTGATATCCTGGGTGCCCAGCATAAGGCACATTATGCATTTCTCTCAATATCATATTTTTCAACTCCTGGGAATTTGGTACATAAATTCTGCCCCTGTACCTGAGAATTTCATCATTATCTAGCTTGTAATCTTCAATTTTCTTTTGCAAAATACCTTGCTGTAATTTTTCCACTAATTCCTTGTATTGCAAATCTGATTTGGCAGCCTCTGTAATTTTGTCTTTGAAATCTGATTGGTACATGGTAATGGTTGCAACATGCAATTCATGTACTCTTCTATTGATTGCATCATCCACTTTGTTCTCTTTTCCCTTGATATGCTTTATATCAAAGTCATATTCACTTAGAAATTCTAACCATCTGCTTTGCCTAGCATTTAGAGTTGGTTGATCAAATAAATATTTCAGACCATTATGGTCTGTTCTTAGCTCAAACCTTTTCCCCATGAGGTAGTGTCTCCATTTCCTCAAGTCATGCATTATGGCTGCCAACTCTAAATCATGAGTGGCATAGTGTCTTTCATGCTCCTTTAACAAACATATACCAAACCCGTTTTGAGTGAGGACTCCACCAAGTCCTTCTTTACATGCATCTGTGCATACAATGAAGTCTTCATTTGGGTCTGCAATCCTTAGTATTGGAGCACTTGTTAATAATTGTTTCAAGTGTTGGAAACTCTTTTCACAATCCAATGTCCACTGAAACTTCACACCCTTTCTTTGCAAGGAAGTGATTGGGTGTGCAATCTTTGAGAATCCTTCAATGAATCCCCTATAGTAGCCTGCAAGGCCCATGAATGATCTTACTTCGGTCACATTCTTTGGTGTTGACCATTCTCTAATGGATTCTATCTTCTCAAGATCCACTACTATCCCATCCTTTGAAATGATATGTCCCAAATAGTGAATTTGCTTCTGATAAAATGAGCACTTGCTCAATTTGGCATACAATTGATGCTCCCTTAATACTTGCAACACCATTCTCAAATGATGTTCATGCTCTTCTTTTGACTTGGAATATATAATAATGTCATCCAAAAAGACAATGACAAACTTGTCTAAATATTCTCGGAAAACACCATTCATTAGGCACATGAAAACAGTTGGTGCATTTGACAACCCAAATGGCACCAATGTGAACTCATAATGACCATACCTTGTCCTGAAGGCGGTCTTGTTGATATCTTCCTATTTAATCATTACCTGATGGTATCCTAACCTAAGGTCTATCTTTGAAAATATCTTGGCATCCTTCAATTGATAAAAAAAGATCATCAATCCTTGGCAGAGGATACTTGTTCTTAACAACCACTTTATTCAACTATCTGAAAACAATGCACAATCTTAATGTTCCCTCTTTATTTTTCACGAACAAGACTGGGACACCCCAAGGTGACACACTTGGGTGTATATACCCCTTCTTCAAAGTTCTTCAAGCTGCATTTGCAACTCCTTCAACTCTGGTATACTCATTCTATAAGGAGTCTTTGACACTAGGGCTTCTCCAGGCATCAAATTTATAGAGAAATCAATATCTCTCTTTGGGGGTAGTCCAGGTACCTCCCTGAACACATATTCAAAATATTTTAGGACTGCATAATCTTCCAAAATTGGCACCTTATCTTTAGGTGTCTCTTCCATATGAGCTGCAAATATTTGACACCCTTTTCTGTAACATTTCTTCAGCTGCAATGCTGAAATTTCTCTGATGGTTACTTCCCTGGGAATTCCCTGCACTTTCCTTTGGTTCCCATCCTCATCAAAGCAAGTAAATGTCTTGTTATGACAGTCTAGGATAGCATGATGTTGGTTCAAACAATCCATCCCAATTAGATAGTCATAGGAACCTAAAGGCAAGATGTTCAAATATTCCATGGTGTTCAGTCCATTCATGTCCATAAGGAATGACTTAACCATCTCATTAACTTTTCTTTTGGCTCCGGTAGCCAGCTGCACCAACCAAGCTTTTCCATGCTTGCTTCTTGGCAAATGCATACTTTCCACCATCTTAGGATCTATATAACTATGACTAGCTCCTGAATCAATTAAAATAGCAATGGTTTGGTTGTTGATCATACCTTCCACGTCAATCATATGTGATTGATACTCTGCTTGTTTGTTGTCCAAGACTGCATATATCCTTGGCACATTTTTTCCCATGTCCTCCATTGTTTCAGCTTGTTGTACATTGTGAAGAGTTCTCCCTTTTTCACCTCTATGAGGAAAATATCTGAACATATGATCCCCTTTACAACCCCGACATTAAATAGGTGGTTGCCTTGGCCTTTGACCTCTTATCTCAATCGTTCTGGGCTCTCTAGGAGTTTGTTGTCCCTGTGGATTATTTTTTAAGAATGGTGGATTAGACCACTTCTTCCTTTGATCCACCTTGAATTTCTTTTTGTCTTCCCAAGATTTTTGGAAAGTTGGCCTTGATTTTTTCTAATCATAAAGGCATTTAGCTCACCTTATGGTCTCCTCCAATGTCTTGGGATCATCATACTGTATTTTTTCACTGATGAATGATGGAAATCCACTCAAATACCTTTGAATCTTAACTGTCTCATCCTTGATGAAAGAGACATACTTCAGCAGTTATAAAAACCTTCTTTCATATTCATCTATTGTCATACTTCCAAGCTTGAGTTCAAAGAACTCTTTCATTTTCTTGTCATAATATCTCTTAGTCAAGTATTTCTTCTCAAAATACTTCTTGAATTCCCTCCAAGTAACACTTTTCACTTTAATGTGTTTCACCCACACACGTTGATCCCACCACATGGATGCCTTTCCCTTGAGTTGATAGATGGAAATTTTACCTTCTGCATGAGAAGAATAATTATGCAATTGAAAATACTTTCTCATGCCCAACAACCATGTTTTTGCATCTTCATCCTTCTTGTTCTCATCATTAAATGTAGGAGGTTTAATTTTGTTCATTTCTCCTCATAGCTCATCCACCCCAGACCTCTTATGCTTTCTAACAGGGGATGGACTTGAGTTGTTGCCTTCTCTCTTATTGGAATTCCTTGGGGAGTGATGTTGATGTCTGCTAACACTTCTTTCTTTTCTTTGCTCATCAGAAGGCCTGTGACTTCCTGATTTTCTTGAGCCATTCTCCTTATCCAACTTATTTTTTATTTAGTTCAAGCTCTGCAATAACTTCATGTTGAAGTCATCATGTTGCTCCTTGGATTTCATAATCCTTTCATTATCAGCGTTATGTCTTTGGACATCCTTCTGTAAATTTTTAATGGTCTCTGACATATTCATGTTTTCATTCCTTTCATCTCCATGTCCATTGGAGTTTGTTCCTTCAATGCCCAAATGGACATCCATCCCTCTAATATCATCCTCCTGACTGTAATTCCCTTGTGCCTCTTCCATTACTATGGACTCTATGTTGATCTTGGTCTGATCTAGTTTTTTTTAACTCTGTAAAATGTACAGCCAACAAAACTTTGTCAGGCTAACTGTTTCAACAATTTCATGAAAATATGAACCATTTTGGTTCAATAATACATATCAGAATTATTTCTTCTGATTCCCTAAAAATTTGAATGCCCAAATCAATTTTCTGGGTGGAAATTTAGATTCCACTTCCCAATACCTTTCCAATGCCTGCTCCCATACTCAATTCCAAGTCTTGAGCAGAAAGTTATGGCTATTTGAAAATTGTCCATTAATTTTTTTCTGTTCGTTTTTCAACTTGGCGCTACTCTGCACTGTAATATGCATTTTTGCACCTACTCCTTTGGAATTTTCGTAGGAGATCAATTGGGTTTCTTCATATATATATATATATATATATATATATATATATATTATGGACACTATGTCCAAGTTTCAACTCTTTCTGGGTTCATGGCTGTTAGTTACAGCCTGCTGAAGTTCTAGGCAAAAATATCATATTGTAACTGATATGCTACAAGTTCCTTCTTTTCCATATTAAACATTTTTAACATGTCCAAAAATTTAATTCAGCTCTTGTAATGTCTTCTATGGCTCAATATATTTCCATTGACTGCTCATGTGCCTCAATCTGATTCCAGAGCAAAACATTATGGTTCTTTGAAGTTAGTTGGGTCTTAAATTTTACCCTTCACTGTTTGTGTTGTAACTTTCTCATAAAAGCTCTGTTTGACGAACGATTTACACCATTAGAAATCTCTCTCTGGGATATTTTATTTGAGATACAAAGACAGAGTGTACCTTTGGAACACCTCTATCTCATGGTTTTTGAGTTGCTAAAAACGCTCTTAATGGCCTCAAAAACGTGCTACAAAAAGATGACATTCAAATGATATAAAACGTCACATAAAATCACTGGTGTTATGTTGTTATTTGCCTTCCAAATGAATTCGCGCACACAAATTTCAACCTGTAAAACCATATTTACCATGCGCAACAACAACACAAGGTAAATCGTGCTTCATGCACTTTAGAACCACTGTGTATCACTTCTCTGTCGTGCCAATAACTTGCGCACACTACTTTTATGTTGCGCGCCAATATCCACTGCGCGCAGTTTTGGTTCTTGCACTAATTCCTCTTGCGCATAGTTTTTGTATCGCGCGCTGATGTTCTGTGCGCATTATACTCTATGCACTGCATCATGACATAGTTTAGTATGTTTCCACTGCGCACCAAAACTCTGCGCGCACCACTAACTAAACTGTCACGTGACAACATATACCCATATTGCGCGCACACCAACAAAACTCCTATGTGCTCTGCCAACACTGCGCACACCACGCGTGTCATTATTATGTGTGTGCACACCACGCGCGTCATTATTATGTGTGTGCACACCACGCAATGCTAAATTTATCGCGTAGTCTTGTACACCAACATTTTTTCGCGTGGCGTCGAAATTTAGCGTGCACACTTGCACACTAACATTTTTTTGTGCGGCACCAAAATTTAGCGCGCACATATGCACACTAACATTTTTCCGCGCTACACCCAAAATTTACTGCGCACACCTGCACACTAACATTTTTCCGCGCACCGCCCATAATTTAGTGCGCGCACCAACACGCCAATATCTTGTCGCGCAGTGCCAAATTTTACCTATCACAAGCTTTTCACTGCGCATCATGCATTTTTAGTGCACCCACCTACACACATTCATTTTTATGTGCATCAATTCTTCGTGAATTACGTTGTAGAAATTGGGGCTTTTCCTAACTTTTTCCCCAATTCACCATAGTCATTCAGCAATCACGAAATTTATTCAATTTCACCCCGATAACACCAATTCAACCTCTGTAACAACAAATTGTTGTGGGTTGACATTTCTAGAATGAATTTATCCCAAACTCAATTCACGAATTGAGAGTTTTAATTATAAAACTCGCTCCAACTGCCATGGCTTCACTGTAACTTCAAATTCGACCCATTTTAGATCCGAATTTGCTAGAATAGATATTACATCGGGAATATCTCATCGCTTGGCCGAATTTCTCAATTTTCTCATGAATTTAACAACAACAATTGGGGATTTTCCCCAATTCTTCCTAGTTGTTGTTACTTTTTACCATGGATGCTCTACAAACTGAAATTTGGCCACTTCAAAATAAATCCTCCATGTAATTTCGCTTCAACTCAACTTGCTCGTCCCATCCAAGCTCAGTGTTGAAAACTGAAGCTCTGATACCAATTTGTAACATCCCCAGCCACCAACTACTCAGATGCTTTACTTAGCTCTGATACCATATTGTAACGTCCCAGGCCATCTATGTCGGGCCACGCTACACTAGAGAACTCTTTCAGTTCTCTCTGTGAAACATATTGTAACATACCCAGCATCTATGCCACATAAAATTTTCAAACTGCAGGCAATTAAATTATATACACACAGAACTCTTGCGGAATCATTTATGTATAAAAACGTAAACATACAAATACATTTGTAAATACACTGATTCACACTGAAATAACTGTAAACATATACATGCATCATATACAGTAAATACCCATAAAAATGAACACATAAATAAGAATGCAACATGTAAATTTATCACACAATTGACACTTATCTTGGTAAGAATGTCACCAACTGCGTACATACCTTCCACGAATCTCCCATCCTTAGACCACATTGTTCATCACTCTCAACAGTGAGTCACCCCCGAGCTGGGACTAAACTCCACCCAGATAAAGGGATTCCTAACCAGGCTAAAGGCTCATAGACAACAGGAAAAACTCTGTCTCGGGTGCCAACTCAAACTAATAGCCTACAGTCCCTCGTTCCCCACATGCCTATCCCACCTAGGAAGTGTGCCCCTTCTCTACTCAATAGTCCTTCGGTTTCACCACTTCCTTTACGGGCTTCAGCAACAGGCCAACAGGAAGTCTCGGAGCACTATAGATGTAGTTCAACACCTTCAAGAAATCAATCGCCAACAATTATCTCACCCAGAGAATTGCTCACGGGCCTGACGACCCGCCTCTTCAATATCCCACGAGCATGACAACCCGCTTCTTTAGTCCATCTCCCAAGCTAACCAGATACACCAACATAAAAATAGCTATGGATACGGATTCAGGTACAATCATGAAGATACAAAATATAGCTCAATGGGTGTGTGCATACTCATGGATGGTTGACTGAATGACTGAATGATGGAAGGAATAATGGGAAGAATGATGGAAAAAGATAGGAAAATGATCTAAGTCCCAACCATATGTATGCATGTCCCCAACTTGACACTTGTCATGTTGGGAGCTACTTTGGCCCACTTCTCCCCAACTTTGGAACTTAGGATAAAATAATCATCCATACTTTATACTTTAAGAAATATTAATATAATATTCATTTTTTGGCTTAAACTCCCTAGCTTAGCCCTTTTCTTAACTTTTAGGCCCATCCCTTTCCCTAAGTAGTGGAGTTCATTCCCCCATCTCTTTTATCATGGTCGGTCTGCGCGCAACGATGTACTTTATATTAATTATGAGACATGTACAAAAATAGGTACACTGGCCTTTAACATCTAGGCTCTACGGCCTAATCAAAACATAAGCATCCTAGCTTATAATAACTGGCTCACCAGCCTATAAAACATAGCATATACACAAAGGCTCGTTGGCCTCACAATCGCGTGCACTTAAGATGTTGCGCGCGGTATCCTGGAATGTGCACACTTCATCATTTCACTGTGCAGTACATGCACGCACTATGCCTTGAAAGGTGCATACAAAATGATGTCAAACAGCTCACCAACTTAAGTACACTTGCATTGACATTTACAATTGGGTTCGTCCTTAGGGATATTACAAGAGGTATTAAAAACCAGAAAAGATATGGAGAAGTTTAAAGCATTGTATCTCCAAAATCTTCCAAGAATTAAAGCCTCAGAAGAACTAAACGACATTCTGAGCAAACAAAGATCTCCTTTGTTGAAGACTGGTTTAGGCTATGTAAGTGGTTCAAGCAACAAACAGCCTGAAAGCAAAGAGCTAGTAAAGATGATCAAGTTCCAAGTCAACAGACAATCATACCATGTGAGTACTCTACCACCAAAAGCTAATAAAGACAAGATGATCCCTGATAAAAAACAAAGATATCAGAAGATGGAGCAACAAATGCCAAGAAGAAGGCCATCCTTCAGGTACCAAAATTTCTTCCATGGTTACTATTTTTACTGCTCTAATTTTGGTCATAATATTGCAAATTGTCAAATCAAGTTTAGAGACATGCAACTGAAGAGATCAAGAAATAAACAATCTTTGCAACATATAACTAAACAACCAATGAGTAGACAAAGTTGCACCAATCACTTTGACTTATTGAACAATGAGATTGAATGCTATAATTGTCATAACTTCGGCCACAAAACTGCAAATTGCCATCTAAATAATTACAAAGCAGATCCAAGGATAAAACCCTTAGCTATAAATGCCAACACATGGAAAAAGAAAGATAGTGAAAAATCTGGTCTAGTACTTTTAGTTCAAAAACAAAAAGACCCCTGGTATATAGACAGTGGATGTTCCAAGCACATGACTGGAGACAAGGATAAGTTTATGTCTATAAGTAAAATCAAAACAGGAAATGTGACCTTTGGAAATGATGAACCAGGTAAAATCAAGGGTAAAGGGATGGTGAATTTGAGTAATGGTAAAGGAAAAGCCCATGATGTTCTACTTGTAGATGGGTTGAAACATAATTTGCTTAGTGTAAGTCAAATGTGTGACAGAGGATTTCAAGTGGTGTTCACTTCCAAAGATTGTAAGATAAAGTCTATAAACTTAGGACAAGTGGTGGCTAAAGGCATAAGGACAGATAATAATGTATATGTGTTGAAAGAAGATAGAGAAGAGTGCCATCTAAGCAAACATGATTAAAGCTAGTTATGGCATAGGATACTTGGACATCTAAACTTTGACCACTTAATCAAGCTCAAAAATCTTGAGGCAGTAAAAGATCTTCCAAGAATATCAAAGCCACAAGATTATGTGTGTGAACCCTACCAAGTAGGAAAGCTAACCAGGACACAGTTTAAATCCAAGAGCTCTACTTCAACAGAGAAACCACTCCAATTAGTTCATATGTATTTATGTGTACCATCAAGATAGGAAGGCACATGGAATGAAAACTACTTCATGTTGATCATTGATGATTACTCCAGACTCACTTAGGTTGTTTATCTCAAAGAAAAAACTGAAGCATTTGAGAAATTTAAAATATTTAAGGCTTTAACTGAGAATCAAACAGACAATAGGTTAAAGGAAGTAAGATCAGATAGACTAAGAGGAGAGTTTATGTCAAGTGATTTCAAGGAATTATGTGATAAACATGGGATCAAGAGAGAATACACAATCCCAGGAACTCCACAACAAAATGGGGTAGTTGAGAGGCAAAATAGAACAGTTCAGCAAATGGCCAGGTCAATGATGAATGAGAAGAACATTCCTCAAACATACTGGGTAGAAGCAATACACACAGTAGTCCATATTCTTAACAAATCCCACCTCAGACCACACAGTGACAAGACACCTTATGAACCGTGGTATGGAAGACTTGCTTCAATCAAACACTTCAAAGTCTTTGGGAGTAAGTGCTACATTGATGACAGGGCTGATGAAGGCATATTCTTAGGATATGCTACCAATAGTAAAGGATATAGATGTTTTAATAAAATATTGTATAAATTCGTTGATTGCATTGATTTAAAGGTTGATGAAGGAGTCTCAGTAAGAGATGTGAGAAATATTGAGTCTGCTACAGAGGACACAACTAAAGATGAAGATGAATAAGTCCAAGAATCATAAAAAGAAGACTCCGAGTCAGATGAATATACAAATACTCAGGCAGACTCAAATCAACAGACAACATCAAATCCTTCCTCCATAATTACTGAAAAGAATCATGTTGCAAGTCAAATAATTGGTGATAAAGACAAAGGTGTATAAACCAGGAGAAGGATAATCAAAGACACCGAGCAATCACATATAGCCTTCATATCCATGGTAGAACCCAAGAACTTTAATGAAGTCAGCAAAGATTGTTGGAATATTGGTTGTTGTCATTGATGTCAACCCTAGTCATGGGTTTTGGACCGTAAGATTGATAAAGGTATTTGGACATGAAGGACAATGCACATGCATATACAACACCCATGAATGGATAGTATACATCATGTTGTTTTCGATGGTATGTTTCACATCACATGGACCCTCATGGTTGAGGAGAATTGAATTTTTGAAGATGACAAAGTGAATTGAAGAAGGAAGTACATGTAGGCCCTAAAGCTAATTAAAGAAATGAATTACAAAATAAGAAAGTGTCAGGTCAGCCCTAATGTTAAACTGAAGTGACATAAATGGTATAAATAAACATCATTATACATTAATTTTGATACAAGTCGAATTTCAGAGGAAATAAGAAGTAAAGAAGACCGGATTTCAAGGGAGGATGAAGTCTTTTGGTGATGTGTTCTAAGGTATGTTATTTTCAGGTCATATTACCATCCAGGTCATATAACTTTTTTCCTAGAAAGATTCATATGGTACAATCGCTATGGTATTGAGAAGACATATCAAGGTACCTCTGGTAAAAAATTCAGCTCTTGATTCGCTATAATTATAGAGATACACTCTGTGGAAGATAGGGTTTGTGACCAGTCCTGAAGCTAGTCAATAAACAGGTGTCCCGGGTAAAATAGTCATAACTTCTTCATCGAGAATCCAAATGATGTGGGACAAATTTCATTGGAAATAGTATGGACTCTAGTTTCTTGTGTGTGAGTTTCAGAATCAAATTTTAAATATTGAGCGCGGGGCATTATGTACAAGTTCGGTCTCCTGAATAGACCATAATTGAATAAAGTCTATCGTTCTTTCTATAAATTCTTTTGGGGGAGGATTCAAGGAGTGAAACTTGGAGGAGTTTCAGAGAATACATTGAGTAATATTATATACAGGATCAGAGTACTCTAAGAATTGAATAATTTCATAAATTGAAGAAGTCTCGGGAAGCATTATCAAGTTCTATGTGATGATTGGTTGATGGTGATGATTTAATGTAAAGTTTTATTATCTCTCATATATTCTTGGGTGGAAGGAAGGGGCAAGGATGGAGAGTTAAACTCTCTCTTGATATTGGAGGATTATATCTTCCTCTTGGAGGTTTATCACTCCCTTTACATTTGGAAGTTGTAGCTACCTTTGGAAGTCATTACTTCCCTTAAACAATAACTATTGATTATTTCTCATATATTGTGCATGGTGTAACTCTTATACTATTGTTCATTGTTCATTGGATATAGTTGAATGGTTTAAGTATAAGTTGAAAAAGGTTTTAAATTGTACTTGATACCGATTCACCCCCCTCTCAGTATCATCAATTGGTATCAGAGTCGGTTACCTTCAGTACAGTTTAACCACTGGAAGGAAGATCCTAAGAAGAAATGGAAGACAAAATTCAAAATGGGATTCCACCATTTGATGGAAGCAATTTTGAATACTGAGTAATAGAATGGAAACTTACTTGAAATCTCTTGGGGCAAATTTTTGGTTCTCAGTTGCTTCAGGATACAATGCTTTGAAGAAACCAAAGACTGCATCTCAGAAGGAAGCAAAAAGGAACAACAAATTGGCAATAGATACCATCCTGGATGGATTGACAGATTCAGTGAAATCTAAGGTGGGATCATGTGCATCATCAAAAGAGCTTTGGGACAAGCTACAAGACCTTTATGTAAGGGAAGACATAGAAGAAGAAGAAGAAGAAGAAGTTGAAGCAAATTACAACATCTCAGATTTCAAAGAAGAAAATAGACGTCAGTTATTTTGCTTTAATTGTGAAGGAGTAGGTCATGTTAAATTTGAATGTCCTCATCCAAGGATTGAAAGAAATGACACTGAAGAAGAAAATTCCAATGAATAAGAAGAAAATCATGAAGAAAAAAATATTCAACAAGAAAATGAGAATCTTAAAAAATTGAAGCATGTTGAGATTGAAAATAGCAAGCTCAAAGACACGCAAAGAAAACTAAGAAGTGAATTGGGTAGTTGTGAAAAGACAGTTGTAATCTTGAAGAAACAATTAGAATACTTTGAGAAACTAAGAGAAGAAACCATTTCCTTGAAAAATCTACTCGAAGAAGAAAGAAGAATAGAAGAAGTAAGGAATGTCCAAATGAAGAAGAAAGAAGAAGATTGTGAGAAACTTGAACAAGAAGTTGTCTCATTGAGAAAGAGCTTAAGAAAATCTCAAGTGCCAAAAGACTTAACACATCTTGTATGCATGGGTGAAACTTCATACAAAGAAGATGCAAATACCAACAAGAAGGTTGAAGAAAGAGCTACACAGACAATTGATGAGAAGTGGACCAGGATACCAGAAAGAAGGAATGATTACAAAAGAGATGA
>ML825932.1:0-25167 GCA_009831015.1 Picea engelmannii | reverse complement strand
ATGCTTCAAAATTTGCCACATAACACCTTTCCAATATTGGTGGCACAATGAAATCACCATAGGAATAAACATTTGTTTCACATACTAACTCTAACTTAGAAGTTCATCAATCATCTTAGCTCATCAATTTCCTAGAATCTCTTAGATGAAGTTCTTGTTCTCTTCTCTAAGGAGGATAGTTCTAAGGTTTATAGTTAATGTCCTTAGGCCCATACATGTAACATACCCAACTCTCAGTTGGGTCACATCATTGCTAAAACAACTTAATAAAAATTATTGATACCAATTCTAAATGCGAAAATAACACATAGGATGACATTCAAGCTCATTCAACTATCCATACTAAATAAAAATGTAAATGCAACTACTCTTATTGTGCACAGCAACAAACTAAATACATACAACATCATTCAACCATAAAATATAGATTCATATGCATCAATTCTACTCACAACAAGTAGCATTAGCCAAATATAACTCAGAGTAAAATGCACAACAAATATATTAGCTTTAACACAAAACAATACAATAGATAAGAAAACTTATCTTATGAAAATATGCAACATGTTGTAGAGGGTGAACGTTCCTCCCAACCATAGACATTTTGGTATAGTTCTCAATAGTAAGTCACCCTTGAGTTGGGGATATGAATCCATAAGAGATGGTGGTCCCTAAGGCTGGATAATGTCCCCCTCTCAACAGTCAATTTTCAGAGTTGATTCTAGTCCACCATCTTTCTTCCCCTCAACCTCCACAATCCAAGGGATGGAATCCCCCTTCACTGCTCACAATCCCTCGGGCCTTACCACTCCCCTCCAAGGATTCTAGCACAGGTTGGACAGGAGATATCTATGTTGGGACCTCAAAAATTCTACAATTGCACCACAAATTTGTCCAGCTGCAAAATGCAAGCTTCCCTTGAAGAATTTCGAACAAAAAGTTACTCATAGGCACACAAGCTCTTTCTCCACGAAATTTAAGCTCCAAAAAACTACCAAACTTTCCCACAATAGATGCCTTCAAGATTCAGCACTCAGAACTCCTTTGTTGTCTAGAAAACTCCATGTAAAAAAACAACTCTACATGCAAAAATGTGAATCTATAATTCTGGTCTCCTCCCCATACAAATTTCCTCTCTTTCTCTTGCTTTCTTCACTTGTACTCTTCCCCGAGTTGATTTTACTCATCCCCCATGCTCTCAATAATTATGGGATGTAACTTCTCATGCCCACCCTCTTACATGAATTTGATGATTGGGCTCTAGAACACTCAACAACTAATGGAAGGTTCATGGTAAGGATAATTTAGAAAGAAATGGTTTGAGTTTAATAAACATGGGTAAAATCTCCCCCCCTTAGACCCCTTCCCTCTCTTGTGGATACTTAGGCCCAAAATATTCATTTGTGTATATTTGTAGCTGGAGATAAATTTTATTCATTATATTCAATTTATATCATTTACATATTACATTGCTTTTTCTCTCGACCATACATTACATTTACAATATACATTGCTAGTTTGGGGTTTGAAAACGGGAATGTTGCATTCCCTCCCCCTACAAACTGCACTATTCTTAGTGCACATAACCATACAATTTACACATTGAAATATATAAAAATATTACATTAGAATACTTGATAATTCCGCAACTTAATGATTCGTGCAACAATTCCAACCAACAATTCTCTTTTCCCGTTAACCCACACATTTGTTCGACATGAAATATCATAATTGTGGCTCGAGGAACTCCATCTGCCAAAATGGAGTTTTCATTTGTTTATGTACAAATGTACATTCATTTTTCTTCAAAATTTGCAAAAATTTGCAAGTATGCTTCCTCTATGGCTTCCTCGAGCTCCCACGTAGCATCTTCAGGACCATAACAGGTCCATTGAACCTTTACCAAGATGATGGATTTGTTCATGAGAATTTTGACTTTCCGGTCCAGGATGTGCACTGGTTCCACCCATAAATCCCCTTTGTGCTCCACTTGGATGACATTCCAATCAATCACATGATTAGGATTAGGTACATACTTTTGTAATAAAGACACTTGGAACACGTTATGAATTCTCATGAATGCAGGTAATTCTAGCATGTATGCAACTGACCCTATCTTTTGTAAGATCTCAAAAGGCCCACATATCTCGCTTCCAACTTTGGGAAACTTCCCAATTTCAATGATTTTTTCTAGGCTTTAACATTCAAAAACACATGCTCTCCCACTTTGAATTCTCTATGTGTTTTTCTTTTATCAACATAGCTCTTCTGCCTATCTTGTGAAACTTTCAGATTCTTCCTGATCTTTACCATATGTTCTTCCACTTGTCTTAACAATTCTGGCCCAGTCATGACTCTGTTTGTTGGGTTATCACAACTTGCTAGTGTTTTGAATTTTCTACCATACAATGCTTCAAAAGGGATAATCTTCAATGATTCTTGATACCCATTATTATAAGAAAAATCAACTAAATGGATATAGTCCTCCCACCTATAAGGATTTTCCATTATATAAATTCTCAACATATCTTCAATTATCTGATTAATTTTCTCTGTCTTCCCATCTCACTCTGGGTAATATGGTGTACTGAAGTTTAGATTGGTCCCAAATCCTTTAAACAAACCCTTCCAAAAATTGGAAGTGAACTTGGGGTCTTGGTTGAAAATTGTTTCCTTAGGCACAACATGTAGCCTAAAAATCTCTTTCATATAAGTTTTTGCAATATTCGTTTCCTTATGAGTTACTTTCACAAGAATGAAATGTGCAGCCTTTGTAAGCTTATCCAACACTACCATGATGGAATCATGGTGCCTTGTTTTCCTAGGAAACTTGGTAATAAAATTGATAGTAACAACTTCCCATTTCCATTGAAGAATGAGAAATGGATGCAACAGTCCTGCTGGATGTATGTGTTCATCCTTTACCTTCCGACATTCCGTGCATCTAGCCAAATAATCGGTGACATCTCTCTTCATACCGAGCCAAAAATATTGGCCTCCTACAATTGTAATAGTTTTCTAGTATCTTGGATGTCCAACGTATGAAACATTGTGCACCTCCTTTAAAACCAAATTTTATGTTCCAGAATAAGAGGATTCCATCCTATTCTAGTTTTCAATCCTTGTATTTCTGTTGTATATCAGTATGTCATAAGCTTTATTTAACTTGCACATATTGTTGGTCTACTGTTACAACCTCTAGAATTATATCTTTTATATTTATCGTGTACATACTATTGTAGCATGCATTTTATTCACCCTTTTGTTGAGTGCATTAGCCACCTTGTTCTCTTTTCCCTTTATGTTATTTATGTCAAAGTCATATTCTCTAAGAAATTCCATCCATCTAGTTTTTCTAGAATTTAGTGTTCGTTGTTCAAAAACTTATTTCAGACCACTATGGTCTGTCCTTAATTCAATTTTTCTTCCCATAATGTAATTCCTCCACATCCTTAAGGCATGTACTATGGATGCCAACTCTAAGTCATGTGTGGCATAATTTATTTCATGCTCCTTCAATTTCTTGGACTCATAACAAATTACATGTCAATTTTGCATAATGAATCCATCAAGCCCTTCCTTGCATACGGTTGAGCACACAAAAAAATCCTCATATGGATATGCAACTTTCAAAATAGGTGCATTGGTTAGTAAATTTTGTAAGCTATGAAAATTTTATTCACACTTGGCACTCCATTCAAACTTTACTCCTTTCTTTTGCAAAGATGTTATTGGGTGTGCAATCTTGGAGAATCCTACAATGAATCTCCTATAATAACCAACTATACCCATCAATGATCTAACCTCTGAAATGTTTGTCGGCATTGGCCAACTTTTGATTGCTTCAATCTTTTTTGGATCCACCTCTATGCCTTCTTTTGAAACAATGTGACCCAAATAATGGATCTGCTTTTGATAAAAAGTGCATTTACTCGTGATTCGGATTTATGATCGAGATGAAATGAAACCACAGATTTATAATATTAACATAGAGACACGACGAAAAATAACAAAGATACAGTAAAACTTGGCTTCTATTAAATAAGAAATATGCTGAAAACTGTAAAATGCAGACTGAAACAAGCTTGCTAGAATGGTGGAAGCTTATCTATGAGAAGATATGTGACGACTACGCTCATTCGCAAGAAGATGAGTACAATGAGGATATAAAGGAATTTTTACAATAAAAAATAATTCCAAAACCCTATACATCCAAAAACCTAACCTTAGGAGATGAAGCACCAAAATTCATGTAGGCCCCGTTGGGGTAAGTTAGTACATCAACTTCCAGGGGTCATAACTTTTGCATACGATCATTGTTTTGAGCGTTCAACAACTTGTTGGAAAGGTATTGACGAGGAGATTCATTTAGGGTGATCAATAAAAGCCTTCAATTATCATTTAGGTGTTTGATCATGAAAAATCGTTGTTTATGCCCTCAAAATGGCCTTGGAAGTTCAGGAACCGAAAAACTGCTAAAAATAGTAAGTTTCAAAAAATTGTTTTGAGCCAGTTGGAAAAGGTGGGTGGACACCGAGATCCTCCTGGATCAATCCTCCCCCCATAGGAATCAATGGTCTCCATTGCATTGATTTATCCCATCATATGAGGAAATTTCTGCAGAATTTGGCCCCGGGTGAGCCACTTGCCTTGGTGCAGGAGTTGCCCTGCTTTAACAACCCGATAGAGCTAGATCCTCTACTAGCGAGTGCCATTTATTTATCTTTCCATGATCTTATTAGTGGATTCTAGTTCGATGCATCCAGGTTTGATTTATTTTGGTGTCAATTGTTATGTTATCTACAAGGTGTCCAATAATGGTGGGAAATAAGGTCGAAGGAGGTCCACATTGAATATTGGGTGAAATCCAAGGAATGGGGGAAGGTTGAGCTCAAAATAATTTTCACCCACAACACTGGTGATGGTGTAGGGTCCATAATGGAGTGGACAAAGATTCTGATGAGGACCTGTAAGATGATCTTTCTACAACTGCAACCAAACTTTGTTTCCCACCTGAAACTGGTGTGGAACCCAGTGTTGATCATGGCGCTTCTTGTACTTGGCATTGAAATTCTGTAAAATATATTGAACCTGTTGGCGGATGTGCTGGATCCACTCAATGAACCAGGTGTCTTTGTCAGCTCCAATTGGATCATGCGACGAGTCTTCCTGGGTGGTCGCATGGGGTAGTGAAACATCCATGGGACCCAATAGTTAAAATCCAAACCCCACTTAAAATCATTAGTGGTCGATTGAGCTCTGTATGGATCTATTGTAGTTGTGTTGAACATAGGGAAGACTCTCATCCTAGGTGCAAGGTTTCTTATAATTTTACATGCATAGGATGTGCACGATCATCTGGTTGATGACCTCGGTTTGGCCATCCATCTGGGGGTGGAAGGCAGTGGACTTGGTGAGTTTTGTGTCCAACAGTGACCAGAGGATCGACTGGAATGTGCTAAGGAAACGATTGTCCCGATATGGGATAATAGTGTGTGGGATCCCAAAGTGTACCCACACTCGTTCAAAGAATATCTTGGAAGTGGCCTCTATTGTGATGCTCTTCTTGCAGGCAGTCATAATCGCCATCTTGGAAAAGTGATCGCGACCAGATATACTTTGAAAAGTGGTCATAATGCAGGAAGTGTATGACCAGATATACTTGCCGACATCCTATCGAAGTTTTGGCCAACATAAATTTCGCTGCAACATTGCCAATGTCTTTTCCACGCCGAAGTGTCCTGGCACCCGACTGTAGTGGGCTTCCCAAATCAGCTTTGCTCACTCGCTTGATGGAACACATAGATGGCCCGGATGTCACAACAACCTATCCTGAAGATGGAAATTGGTGACAACTGTGTTTGTGCCCAAAAATTGGTAGGTGTTAGCGAAGTCAGGATCTATCTCATAGAGGTGGGGCCATTAGGAGTTCTTGTGGCTACAATAATCTAGCACTGTTGTGAGTGTCACGACTGGAGGTCGGCTGAGGAAATCAACGAATCAGTTGGTACTTCTTGTTTTATACTTGATGTTGATGTGGAACTACTGCAAATATGTGGACCACTTATGATGGCAGTCATTCTATAGTTTTCCTTGTGTCTACGTGAACTGCAACGACTTATGATCTGTGTGGATGACTGTCTCCTTCCCGAGAATGGAATGCCTCAACTGGAGGAAAGATTGCACAATGGTCCATGGAGTACATTTATTTGTTGTAAGTAGTGTTAGCAAAATTACTTGTCTTCGGCACGAAGGTACACAGGTCTGCAGGATTAGCCGGGAAGCGCCCAAGCGCAGCACGGAGGAACCCCCTTTCAGTTACAATTCGAGCGAATGGGTGAAGTTTTGTTGATGGCCGCCGAGATCCACCTATAAAGTTGATCAATGGTCGTCAGGATTTCGGGGCTGCCAAGTTGCCCCGGGGTTAATGCAAAAGATAGCTCCAATAATTCAAGACAAATCTGGGTCGTCTGATCCGATTGGGACAGGTGGCTTCCAGTAGGCGTATCGAGGATCGGAGTTTCGGTAAATAAGGAGCCTCCAATTCGTTGCAGTTGAGATCGTCGATCGGTGAAATGAAGAAAGTGCCTTTGAATCCGAGCCCATGGTCCTAGCACTAAGTCACTTCAAGCGAGCCTGTAAACGAGGGTGACTCCCTTTTAAATATTGAATGCCCCCTCGTCCATTCATCCTAAGGACGCGTGGTGCAAGATCTGGCCGCATCAGCGTTTCGACATTCGGGAATTCGTGGGGTGAGAGTTTCATGTTGTTCAACATCTCGAAACCCCGAACCCCGATAACGTCGAAAGCGCAGAAAGTGGGGCCCGCGGTATCATGAAGCATTTTCAGTCGTTCATCCCAAAGGGCATGTGGCACGAGATCTGGTCACGTCGGATTTTTGGCAGTCGCGAGTGCAAGGGGTGAAAGTTCCATGTCTTTGAATATCGGGAAACCCCGAACCCCGACAGCGCCGAAAGCGTCGAAGCTGGGTCCCACAACATTACGAAGCATTTTTAGTCGTTTATCTAAAGGGGACACCTGGTAGCAAAATGAGCCATCTCGACGTTTCTCCCCTCGCGACTCCAAAACGCAAAGAGTAGCTCCGTTATATTCCGATGCGCGAGGTGCCGGGAGAGTCCTGGACCCGGGCCCACTGTATCGTCAGGAGGGTTAAGAGTCGTCAGATCTAGAGGGACGCGTCGTGCCAGATTAAGCCATCTCGGCATATCGCTCATCGCGATTTCGATCAGCAAGGATTAGCCCCTTCATATTTGCGAACGCCGAAAGCGCCTTGGGAATAGGCACATGGTCATAGTCCATGGTCACTTGGAGGAAGAAAGGAGCTGTGTAAAGAAGGCCAAGGCACCGAGTTCAGTTACAGAGGGGATCATCGTGATCTCCAAGCGCCATCGGACTCGATCTCAATATTGTTTCTAGCATTGAAGTAAATGAAGGCAAGAGTGGGTGGTTGAAACCTCCTTTCATTCATTGAGTGAGGAGAATGGAGAGTCTGGCGAGCCGCCTGCTCGCAGAGGTCCTGTGTATCAATTTTCTCAAAGAAGCCATGCCGAAGTCCTCAGCTCGACAGAGAAGTCTGCGCACACTAGTCGAGCACTTAATGGCTTAGCTACCCTCCTTACAGGAGCCATGCATAGTTAAGGTGGCATTTAAAGAAAGATATCGGTACGAGTTTGACTGAAGGGACACCGAGCCTTGGGTGACTGGGCACGCCTCTGAGAGGTGAATTTTCATGACTATATAGACTCATTCTTTGTATTTTGTAAGCATCGATGGTTGAGCTGAGCTCCCGATTGTAAAGTTTTGATGAAGCGCTAGTCACCCTGGTTAATGTATAAGGCATTTGAGATTTCTTACTTTATGGACGTCAGCTTCCCTTTCATTTCTCTGTTTACTTTGTTAGAACTACTCGGAATTGGAGGATCCAGTTGAGTTGTGGTTGTTAAAGGATGATGTAGGTTAGATCACTGTAATAGTCACATTGTTTCTAATCGGTTCTTGTGATGTTCTCAACGCTGAAACGACTTGGAATTGAAGGATTCAATCGAGTCACCCCTCAGCTCCTTGAAACTCTGGACCAAGAGGATCTTGGCTTCCGAGTTTTTTGTCCTCAAGCTTACGAAGGCCTGTTTCCCGAGGCAGTCTTGCTCACCCTTCTCACAAGTCTTCCTTCTTCCACCCTTTAATCATCTACTGACAGAAGTTGGATCAAGACCTCCCTTGTTTTCTACATACCAGGCCCAGTTTACCGAGTCAAAGTTTTATCTTCTTGAGTCTTTACCCATTTGATCACTCCATTATTAAACCGTGACATAAAAAATGATGGGCGTCGGGCTCTGCTCCTGCAAGCAATCCAGGAGTGACTTCTGACGCTAACAAGTAGGGTACTTATAGATGACATTTGATAGTATCTAACTATGATAGGCCACGGGGTGGTCATGTTGAGTGATGATTGATCCCACAACATAGTCTGAAGCATCTGTCTCGATCTCAAAGGGTTGTTGCAGGTCAGGTAATGAAATCACTAGGGCATAGCACAAGTGTTTCTTCAGATCATCGAACTCTTTTTGTTGGGACAAGCCCCACACAAATTTTTCCTTACCACCACCACTGGTTATTTGGCTGAGGGCCCATGCAATATGGGAGAATCCAAACACGAACCTTCGATAGAAATTGGAAAAGGCCTAAGAAGCTCTAAAGCTCAATGAGCGTGGTTGGGGTTGGCCAGTCACGGATGACTTGGATCTTGAATGGATCAACATGCACACCATGTGCATCAACAATGTAGCCTAGGTACTCAACCTTATCCATGTTGAAGGAGAATATTTCCAACCTGGAATATATCTTGTGTTGTCGCAGAGTATGCAGAACCTATTGAATATGTTGCAAGTGTCCTTCCCAAGTCTTGTTGTAGACGAGGATGTCATCCAAATACACCACCACAAAATAATTAGTGAAAGTCTGCAATATATCTTCCATCATCCTCATGAAAGTTGTTGGGGCATTTGTAAAACCAAAGGGCATGGCCAACCATTCAAAAAGACCTTCTTTTGACTTGAAGACAATTTTCCATAATCTATTGGTTCTATTGGGACTTGATGGCATCCAGACTTCGTATCAATCTTACTGAAGTATTTTTCCCCCTTGATCTGATCAAGGAGATCGTCAATTCATGGAATCAGGTACCAGTTCCTAACTGTGATTTTATTTAGGTCTCGATAATCAATGCCGAGTCTCCAAGTCTCGTATTTTGTCTACACCAGAACGATTGGGATTCCACAAGGTGATGAGCTAGGTTACATGTGTCTCTTGCGGAGAAGTTCTTGGATCTGATGCTTGATCTCCTCATTTTCTAGCAGAGAGCATAAATATACTGGCCCATTGGGTAGTGGTGTGTCAGGGTTCAGATTGATTGGATGCTTGACTTGACAGCGCAAAGGTACCCCAATAGGTGATGAGAAGATGTCTTTTTATTCTTCCACAATCTTATCCACTTGCTTATACTATGTGGAGAGGTCAGTCATAGAGGCCATGGATGTGGTTGCAACCTTTCGCTCACTCTGAGAGTGAATCACAAAGAAGACAAACTTCACAGTCTGAGAAATGACCTTCCTGCAATGCTTGGAAGAGAGCAAGGAAATAACACTAGGTGGAACTACCTCGGTTATCATGTACAATTTTCTATTCAAAGTAATAATAACATTGCAAGGCCTAGACTCATATACAACATGGTGTTTCCATAAATAAGGTTGGCCCAAAATAACATCACAAAGTTTAAGGGGAGCAACATCACACAATACCTCATATTTGAATGGCTTGATACCATACGACAGGCGACATTGTTGGATGACGTGAATATCGCTTCCTTGACGGAGCCATCCGATGGTGTAGGGATGCGAGTGCGGTGTTGTCGGCAGGGCTAGCTGCTTGAAAACCTATGCTAAGATGAGATTCTTCTGGCTACTGCTATCAATGATGAAGTGCAACAGAGTGCCTTTTAATCACATATGTGAATGAAAGAGGCGATCAACTTCCGCTGGCTCATCAGGTTCACCAGGATGGATCTTGGTGGTAGCAACAATGCCACTTGGTTCCACGTCAATGATCCATATCCCTTTTTCTGGTTGTGACTTAGAGTTGGAACCTACATCTGATTCAGAGGATTTTACCTTATCCATTAATGACTTCTTTGAGTGGAAATCAACAGTGTTATGCCAGGGGCTCTTATGGAAGTCACACCACTTCCCGATATATTTCTTTGCCTTCCCATTATCCTTCTTTGCTTGCAGCTTGGATTGGTTTTCCTGAGGTTTCCCATATTTTCTTTGTCCTTTCTTCTATGGGTTGGGGCTACCCTTTCCCTACTTTTACTGTGAGGGGTTCCCAGACCCAAATGAATGTGTCTTTTGTTTCATCTTTTGCTCGATTTTGAGGGCATATCAATAGGCCACACCCAAGGATGAGATGTCCAAAAACTCCATTTCTATTTGGATGTATCTATGCAAAATGTCGCGGTACTTGAGCACTAGATGTCGCTCAGAATATTTGATACCCGGCTTGATGCGCAAGGTATGGAATACATTTGTGAACTCTGGCACTAATTGGTCTCTTTCCTACTGCAGTGTTGTCCATCTTGTATACAAGTGGTCATAACTTCCAACAGGGTAGTATTGTTCCTTAATAGCATCCCTGAAGAAACCCCAAGTGGGTGAAACTGCAAATAATGTGGATCCCTCTATTTCCTTTTTCTCATAGAAAGTCTCCCACCAATATTTTCCATGGGGGACGTCCTTGAGGAGTGCAAATGTAATATTTTCTCTATCGGAAAAGTTGTGGATAAAAAAATACCCTTCTATAAGGCTTAACATTTATCTACGACATAGGAATCTATTTTAGCTTCAAATATAGGAATATAAAAATTGATATGTACCTTCAAGAGGGGTTCACCTCTGCTTGAGGTGGATGTGTCACTTGTCAGCAGCCATCGAAGGATTTGTGCAAAGTTGTCCATCATCTCGTTCCTTTGCTCAAGGGATTCCTCGAGCAACATTTTGAAAGGATCTCCTGTCCCATCGTCTTTATTTTCTCCCGCCATGGATGGTTTATTGGGAGTGCAAGAGCAGTTTTCCTTAAGAGAAACAAGCTTGACACCCAACTCTCTATACCATGACCGCGTCGGGGACATGCATTAAAAATAACGACAAGGATCAAACTGTTGTAATAACACTAATCCGGATTTATGAGCGGAACGAAATGAAACCATGGATTTATAATATTAACATAGAGACACAGTGAAAAATAATATAGATACAGTAAAAATTAGCTTCTATTAAATAAGAAATATGCTAAAAACTGTAAAATGCAAACTGAAACAAGCTTGCTAGAATGGTGGTAACTTATCTCTCAGAAGATATGTGACAACTAAGCTCATTCACAAGAAGATGAGTACAATGAGGCTCTGAAGGAATTTTTACAATAAAAAAGAATTCCAAAACTCTATACATCCAAAAACCTAACCCTAGGAGATGAAGCACCAAAAATCATGTGGGCCCCGTTGGGGTGAGTTAGTACATCAACTTCTCGGGGTCCTAACGTTTGCATACGATCTTTGTTTTGAGTGCATGATAGCTTGTTGGAAAGGTATTGATGAGGATATTCATTAAGGGGGATCAATCAAAGCCTTTTACTATCTTTGAGGTTCTTGATCGTGAAAAAGTGTCGTTTAAGCCCTCAAAATGGCCCCAGAAGTTCAAGAACTGAAAAACTGCTAAAAATAGTAAGTTTCCAAAAACCTGTTATGAGCCAGTTGGAAAAGGTGGGTGGCCACCAAGATCCTCCTGGATCAACTCAATTTGGAATGTAATTGGTACTCTCTCAACACTTGCAACACCATCCTCAAATGTTTCTCATGCTCCTCCTCCGTCTTGGAATAGATAAGAATATCATCCAAGAATACAATGAAAAATTTGTCCAGGAAATCTTTGAACACCCCATTCATCAGGCACATAAATGTAGCCGGTGAATTTGTCAACCAAAAAGGCACCACCACAAATTCATATTGTCCATACATTGTCCTAAAGTTTGTTTTGCTAGTGTGTTCTGTTATGATTCTCACTTGATGATAGCTTGACCTCAAGTCAATCTTGGAGAATATCTCTGATCCTTTCAAATAATAAAAATGATCATCAATCCTTGGCAAAGGATATTTATTCTTGACTATAACCTTGTTAAGTTGTTTGAAGTTAATACATAACCTCAATGTTCCATATTTTTTCTTGAGAAAAAGAACTGGGGCACCCCAAGGATTAACACTTGGGTGTATGTAACCCTTCTTCAAAAATTCTTCTAGCTGCATTTGCAATTCTTTTAGCGTCGATGTGCTCATTTTGCAGGGTTTGGATATTGGGGTAGCTCCAGAAATTAAGTTAATATATAAATATATATCCCTCTTTGGTGGCAATCCTGGCAATTCCCCAAACACATCTTCATATTCTTTAAAGACTGGATAATCTTCAAGAATTGGCTCCTTATCCTTCATTGTCTCTTCCATAAGATATGCATATATTTGGCACCCTTTTCTAAAACTTCTTTTCAGCTGCAATTTTGAAACGTCTTGGATAGATATAGGTCTTGGAATACCTTCCACCATCCTTGAATTTCCTTCCTCATAAAGACAAGAGAATGCATTGTTATAACAATCTAAGACAACTCAACGCTTTTCTAGCCAATCCATACCAATCAAGCAGTCATAGGACCCAAGCGGTATGATGTTCAAATCTTCCTTAATGTCAATTCCTTTAATGTTTATAGGGAATTCTTTAACAAACTCATTAATTATTCTCTTGGTTCCAGTAACTAACTGAACTAACCAAGATTGGCCATGCTACATTTCTTCAATCTAAATATTTCAACTAGATTTGGATCTATATAGATATGACTAGCTCCATAATCAATCAAAATAGCTATGGTTTGATTATCAATCTTACCTTCCACTTCAATCATGTGGGATTGATAGTCCGCTTGTCTATTTTCCAAGGTTGCATAGATATTTAGCATTTTTCTTCCCATGTCCTCTATTATTTCCTCTTGCTTGATGCTATGGATAGTCTTCATTTTATCTCCCCTGTAAGGAAAATACTTATACATGTGATCTCCTTCACATCCCCAACACTTTATGGGCTATTGTCTTGGCCTATTCCCCAAGGACTCCATCATTTTCTAACACATTGAGATGGATTCCCTTGTTGATGTGCTTGAGAACTATTCATTATGAAAGGTGGCTTGAATAATTTCTTCCTTTGGTCCATATTTCCTTTCCTCTTGTCATCCCAAGCCTTTTGCAAAGTTGGTCTTCCTCTATTTTTATCATACAAATACTTAGCCTTTATTATGGCTTCTTATAAATTCTTGGTCTCATCAAATTGAATTTTATCCTTGTAGAAGGATGTTAGTCCACTTAGGAACCTCTGAATGTTTTCCTTCTCATCCCCGACGAAGCTCACATACCTAGGAGGTTCATCCATGGTCATGTTCCCAAGTTTGAGTTCAAAGAACTCTTGCATCTTCTTGTCATAATATTTCTCTAACAAGTATTGTTGCTGAAAATATTTCTTGAACTACTTCCAAGAAATTATTCTCTCACCAAGGTGATTAACCTACTTAAGTCGATCCCAACTCATAGATGTCTTTCCTTGAAGATGGTAAGATACAATTTGGTCTTCTGCATTTGATGAGTAATCATACAATTGGAAATATTTCCTCATTCCCAGCAACCATGCTTCTGCATCTTTTCCTTTCTTTTTTTGTCCATCAAAATATGGTGGCTTGATTTTCCTTAGCTCCCCTTGAAAGCTATTTGATCTATGTATCCTCCTATGATGTCTAACGGGAGACATACTTGGGCTACTCTCCAACCTTGAGCATGCATATGCTCTTCAGGTCAAGTGCCTTAGGGATTGATGATGTTGATGTCTGCTAGTACTCCTTGACCATATAGATCCTCCATGTTCATCCCTCTTATCATGAGATATAGAAACTTCTACTTTCCTTGCACTAGCTTCCTGCTTTGTGCCCAAATCTTTGTTGAATTTCCCCTCTATCACTTGATTGATCGAGCACTTGGGCATTTTAGGGTTCAAATTATATGACAAGTAGCGACATAATCAAACACATGGGCGCACAAAAGTTGTATTGTTGCGTTTTTTCATTTTCTTTGCATATGGGATAGTACCACATGTGTTGTTCTAACAAGACATCATACCTTTATATGGAACGTTGGTTACAATTCTTACCGACACATTGTGCAAAGACTTAATGCCCCTTGGTGCCTTTGTGTGGCCTCGATGACTTGGTGGTCTTTGAGCATTGACCTGTGATGTGTTGGGATTTGGCTTGGCTCATGGGGTTAGAGATTTGGAAATAACGCATATACTTGGATATTACGCCTCGAGCCCTCATTTTTTCGAAAACAAACTTTAAACCCTGGATATAAACCATAATAAGCTTGAGAGCTAATTAGCCTTTAAAAAACCATTTTTTATTTGCCAAAACTTGTAAATTTTTCCCAAATTCTCTTTAACTTTCTCATTGACAACACTAGTGTTGATATTAGCTTCCCGACACTGAAAATACAAAGTTTTCATAACTTTCACTGCAAAATTGCATGACGTTGTGAAAGTGTGAATACACTTATGAATTGGCACAAAAATTATAAAGTGCCAACATCAGCGAAAGGACCAAATTTGATAAAACAATTTTTTGTGCTAACATAGGGTCCATGGGGGATGGCATGCTCCCTATGAGCTTCCAAGAACTTGGAGTTCCAGTTCCTTTATCCATTCCATCTCTGTAGTCTCTGTCCCTATTCATGCCTTCAGAACACCTATGTTCTTTTATCGAAAACTAAAACATACAAGATGGAAAGCACATTGCAAACAAACATATAAATTCAAACCAAATGCTTGCATGGCAAGCTTATTCATATACATAAGCCTAATCTAGTCTATCCAACTAAATTACTTTACTCAAGTGAAGTCATACTTCCAATACAACCAAGTAAGTATCGAACTGATGAAAATAACTCCTTCCATGCAATTGTTCGAAAGAATCCTCAAGTGATATAAATTTTGTAGCAAGAGGTTAATAAGCAATTGATACCTACAATTGTAATCTGAAATATTATCAACAACTGGAGCATTAGAGACCTTTGAAAAATACAACTCCATGCAAAAAGCCACAGGATCATGAAACTCATGACAAGACATTTTCAGCTAGTTAAGAAGACAATATTGCTCCTCTATGAAGGTTGATTCATCAATAAAAATGTGGTTCTCATATGATCCATAGATACTCATATGTTGTTTAATGTCTTTTCCAAGTCCAGGTACAAAAATGATAGACATGAGCTCATTGATCCTTGGGGATTCTTCTCATCAATGGGTGAAAAAAAAAAATCAATTGTTGATGCAACTCCTCCTTATCTTCTTCACTATCATATATTGGTTGGCTTCTAATAAACTCTAATGTTCTTTAGTAAATATTTTCTCCTCATAAACAGAGTATTCATCAAGGATAGGTTGATCTTTGTTGACATTTGGGACAACAATCTCATCAGAGTAATGGTTTTTAGAGACATATGTTACAAGGAAAAATGCATCTATTGCATTGCTACCAAGAACTTTATCATAAGAGCAGTCAACAAAATCTTCTTTCAAGACTGGAAAACTAGGAAAGGAATGATATGATTTTTCCTTGATTTCTTCAACAAAAACATCAATTTCAGCCTTACAATCTGAAAAAATACCTATTGTAAGCCGAATTTTCTTTTCAAACTCTTCACAACAATTCTCAAATAGAAATTCAACTAAAAAATTCCTTTTACAATGCTCATTAAATGCAACATGGAAATCTCTCAAGGAAAATATGTTGGAAGCAGGAAGAGAAAAGTGCCATTCTCGTGCATCACCTTTTAAAGAGTAAATGAACATTTTCATCAATACATCCTCATGATGCATGTCTAGCTAATCCATGCATTGATGAAATGTAATGATATGTTGAGAATGATTGCCCCCCTTGTCTTCTTTGAAAGTAGGAAGATAATCCATCCATTCTGATGGAGGAGGCATTAGATTTGGAAAACAAGGGACAACTGAAAAATTGAGAGGTGCAAACCTCTGTGCCAAGATATCCTCCATGGCCTTTGTCATCCTAAATCAGTGAAGTCGCCAACAGATTCTTCCTTCCCCAGTGGAGTCACCAGGTGAATGATGCAGTTTGTATTAAGTGACCAACGCTTGTTCACCATCAAGTGTTGGTTATGATCATTTTTGTTCTCCCAGGGAAGATATATTTGTGTCTTCGCTCCAAGGAAATGACGCGAGAAATGTTAGCACCAATAGTTGTCCTTAGACTTCTTGAAGTACAAGCCAATTACCCATTTTAATATCAAGAGTGAATGTTTAAATAAGGTTTGGTAGTTGGATCAATAAGACTGAATGAGAAATGAAGAAGGCATCAAGCTAACTGCGGATCAGTAGATAGTCATTGGGCATGGAGTCATAAACACCCTTCTCATTGGAGGCAATCAAACTGCATACCAGAAAAAAGGTTATAAGATGATAGATGGAGGAATGGAGAATTTGACAAAAAGAAGAATGTCCACCAAACAGAGAACCTCTCTGAAAAATGGATTAGAAGAGGACTTGAATAAATCACATGAATAGTAGGAAATTACTGCAAATCCTTTGCATCTCAAGAATCTCCTATAAATGGACAACCATTGATCCTCAATGTATTAAATTCATTCAAACAAGATGCAAATTAAAATGGAAACAGAGAAAACACAATATCATAGTAACAACTCTCATGAATATTCAATAACATAAGTGATTACATAACAAATTCCCTTAGGCTTCCAAATTGATTAAAACAACCAAAGAAAATCCTCCTACAACTCTCTCAAGTCTCTCTCTCGGGTCTCCAAACTGAACCCTCCTTTCATCTTCAGCTACATAATATACAGAACTACATGCCATAACAAATCAGAGGAGTCAAATTCATTAGGGTTTTCTATCTTTAGATTAAGTTACAACTGAACTGAAACAAACTGCTACTAAATTGCTAACTAACTGCTTCAAACTAGGAATTAGTTTTTGACTTACTAAATATATACAAATCTTATCAAAACTAACAGTTCAAGAAGAAACTACTCGATTATTGGGTCCACGTGATGATCTAGCAGGTCTAATCCAGTTGGAAGTGAAATGAGTGTTGACATGGAGTAATAGTTCACTTTCACAGTGTGTAGAGATTACTTGCTTAAATAATAAAAATAATAACTATCTCTTTCTTGTTCGTTGGAAAGAAAAACAATTAAAATAAAACTAAAACTAGAATTGGTTGCAATAATATCGAGTTGTTGAAAGATGGTGGATTTGATGGCTGGAGACAATTGTTGTCAAGTGTCCAATTCGTGTTTCCACTTGTCTTTCCTCTGGTCAAGTGTATTTGAGATAAGTTTTTCCCACTAATTATGTCCCTAAAAATAAGGGATGCTCTGCCACATATGTCCTGCAAATCTGGAGTTGTCCCTTATCTAGTGTTGTTGTGCCAAATACGACATCTTTGTTATCATATATGTTTTTTACCGCCAACTCATCCAAACCCAAATGTTGAGTTTGTACTCGAAAATCATAGACTACTTGTTGCATTTCATAGACAGTCTCACCCTCTGATTATGCATCTCCATGATTTGAGACTACCATTTTTTGTGCACATCGCCAATCATTGGGTTATCCATTGTGGGTTCAGTTTTCTAGCCACCATTTGAGTTCCCATAAAAGTATAAAAATGTTTCTCTCTACCTTGGTTGTCAAATGTTGTTAGCTTAGAAGGCAACATCATGCGTTTTCCACCAATACAGAGCCCTGTAAGACCAATGTAATGGAGTGAAGGTGCTCTAGAATGAAGTATAGACCTATGAAAATCTCTTGTTGTGTTTCATGTTCAACCGAGCTCCATTTGGCACTTTGTTGACAGATGGCGTTAGATTTTAAAGCTCAAAACCCTTTGGTACTTTATGATGCATGTTGGCAATTCTTCCCTTTCTCAAAACTCCAGATCAGACCAACAAAAGGAAATGTCTCCTCTATCACTTGATCGATCGAGCACTTGGGCATTTTAGGGTTTGAATTATATGAAAAGTATCGACATAATCAAACACATGGGTGCACAAAAGTTTTATTGTTTTGTTTTTTCATTTGCTTTGCATATGTGATAATACCACATGCATTGTGCTAACAAGACAACATACCTTTATATGGAATGTTGGTTACAATCCTAACCGACATGTTATGCAAAGACTTAATGCCCCTTGGTTCCTTTGTGTGTGCTCGATGACTTGGTGGTCTTTGAGGGCTGACCTGTGATGTGTTTTGATTTGTCTTGACTCGTGGGCTTAGAGATTTTGCAATATCACATATACTTGGAGATTGGGAATATATTTGGAGATTTGACTATCTTAGATTTGGCAATAACACGTATACTTGGATATTGCACCCAGATAAGAGACCGAAGTGGTTCAAAGAGAGGAAAGGGAGGTAAAAAGTTGCAACAACAACACGACCAACATACTTGGGATCATATTCAGGTGATGAGTCTAAGATTACAACAATTGGTTTGACAGGTAAAATTGGTGATGGTTTTGATTCAAGAAGTAAATTATTTCATATAAGGGTCATAATGAAACATACTAAGATCCATACATTGATAGATAGTGGGTCTCAATCTAACTTAATTTCAGAAGATGTGGTTAAGAAATTGGGATTAAAAACTAAGATGCATCACAAACCCTATTCACTAAATTGGATAAGCAAAGATCACAAATTGCCCATAACAAAGAAATGTATCATAACATTTTCAATTATATATAAGTATGTGGATGAACTAATATGTGATGTGGTGCCACTAGAAACATGTGGAATGGTCTTAGGAAACCCTTATTTATATGATCGCAAAGAAATATTCTATAGGGAACATAATCAATATCACTTAACTAAATAAGGGATATAATATGTTGTACATGCTCATCATATAAAAGCAAATCAATCTCTTCTAACAATGGAACAATTAAAGAAGACAACTTACGCAAGAAATACACCTATAATTGTTCCAAGTAAAGTAGTTAATCTTAAGCATGAACATGAGACTGTTGTAGGATGGGATTTCAATTATACTTAGCTTCAATCTAACTCAATGTTGTGCAAGCTCGTCAAACATATGGGTTCAGTTTTAGTCATATTTCTGACGTTATTGTTGCTAATGTTTTCTACATGGATGGTAGTGGATTCAGTAAGATGTGAACGGGTTCAAATGGCTAACAATATGCTTTCAGTTGTCATGGATATTATGCAATTGATAATGATGTGACAGGTACACAGGACAGAGTTTAAAGACAAAGGACAAGTGGGGAGGCCTATATCGCACTTGATGACTAGTTAATATCCTTTTGGAGGACCAAAAGGTCTTAGTGGGGAGGAATGATCCAAAATGGATCCAGGAAGGCCAAAATTTCAAATTTATCGGAATCAGGCGAACCCAACACCATTGTGTAGGGCTCGTCTTTCCTATTCTGATAGTATATTTTTTTTTTTCTAAAAATGGACACCGTATGCCAAAGTTATCGCGTTCTAAACTTTTTTCGAAACATGCAAAAAGTCAAAGGTCAAAGTCAACTGGTCAAAGGTCATACAACTGACGTGGAAGATGACGTTAGCAGTATGTCACGCTGACATTAGCATGACATGTGGCAGCACCAAGACATGCCACGTGTCAGTCATTTTTGGCATTTTTAGGGGTGATTTGGACCACTAAAAAATTGACACATGGCACTGTACAAAAGTGACACGTGGCACTGTATGAAGGTGACACGTGGAATTGTACAGAGGTGACATGTGGAGGTACATATGTGACATGGGCTAGTGACAGCAAGAAACATGGAAGTACAAAAGGATGATCTGCAGTACAGAAGGCTGATGTGTCAACTAACTGGGCAGATTGACGTGGTAGTACAGATGCTGACATGGCAACTGACTAGGTAGGGTGATGTGGTGGATGACTGGGCAGGATGATGTTGTAGCTGATTGGGAAAGATGATGTGGCAGGATAATGTGGCTCAGGCCAATCATAGGGTGACATGTGGCCAAATCAAAGGGCGCCACGTGGCAGCTCGAATTTGCCCAATGTGGGTTAGGTCAAATTTTTAGAGCCCTTGTCACATGGGGGCGCCAAATGAACATGAGCCCAATATTTGGGGGCTATGTCAGTTGTTCTAAATCTAGAGGATTTTACCAAATTTGGAGGATTTTACCAAATATGGGCCTGGTTTTAGTGGATTTTTGCCTAGAAAATGGGATTTGAGCCCAAAAAGAGCCCAGAAAGAGGGGGGAAGTTAGGATTTTAACCCCCAACTCAAAATCTACTTAACCAGGCCTATTTTCCATGGAATGGAGGTTCATATACAATAGAATGATGAATAATTCATGAATCTTAAGCCATTTGTATGCAGGGAAGCCATTGAGGAAGCGAACTTTGGAGGTCATTTCCGGGAGCTATGCTCAACATTTTTTAGTGTCGTCAATTGTGTTGGATTATTGAAGTCAAGAAAAACATAGCCAAATGAGTTTGTAATCCATTTGATGCATTTTTGATGTACTTTTGAAGCATTGAATATTAATAAGAAAGCCTTTCCCACTGAGACAAAGGCCCGAAGATATAGGCAACCTTGTTGAACTCCATTAACAATCTTTGGTGTTATGGTTTGATGTTCTTGATGTTTATTTTATGTTCTGCATTCTTTATGATGGCTACAATATTATTTCATTAAAACTTCTTCTTGTCCTTAATTCCTAAATGGTAAATCAACTCATGCATAAACTTAACCATAGTCTTTAAAAATTAATTTTCGGATCAATGCAAAAAACCATAGGATCATGAAACTCATGAAAAGACATTTTCAATTGGTTAAGAAGATAATCTTGCCCCTCTATGAAGGCTAATTCGTCAATAAAATTTTGGTCCTCATATGCTCTATAACTACTCATATGTTTTTTTATGTCTTTTGCAAGTCCAGGTGTAGAAATGATAGACATGAGCTCGTTGATCCTTGGAGATTTATGCTCATCAATGGGTGATAAAGAAAATTCCAACTGTTGATGCAACTCATCCTTATCTTCTTCACTATCATATACTGGTTGGTTGCTAATAAGCTATGTATGTGCTTTAGTAAATCTCTTCTCCTCATCATCATAGTATTCATCAAGGATAGGTTGATCTTTGTCAACATTTGGGACAACAATCTCATCAGAGGAATGATTTTTAGAGACATTTGTTACAAGGACAAATGCATCTACTGCATTGCTGCCAAGAACTTTATCATAAGAGCAGTCAACAAAATATGCTTTCAACACTAGAAAACTAGGAAAGGAATTATATGATTTTTCCTTGATTTATAGAACATAAACATCTATTTCAACCTTATAATCTGAAGAAATGCCTACTTTATGCCAAATATTCTTTTCAAGCTCTTCACAACAATTCTCAAATAGAAATTCAACTGAAAAATACCTTTTACAGTGCTCATTAAATGCAGCATGGAAATCTCTCAAGGAAAATGTGTTGGAAGAAGGAAGAGAAAAGTACCATTCTCTTGCATCACCTTTTAAAGAGTACATGAACATTTTCATCAATACATCCTCATGATGCATGTCTAGTTTATCCATGAATTGATGAAATGGAACGAGATGTTGAGCAAGATTGTCTCCCTTGTCTTGTTTGAAAGTAGGAAAATGATCCATCCATTATGATGGAGGAGGCATTGGATTTGGAAAACCAGGGACAACTGAAAAATTGAGAGGTGAAAACCTCCATGCCAAGATAGCCTCCATGGCCTTTGTTATCCTAAATCAGTGAAGTCCCCAATGGATTATTCCTTCCCCAGTGGATTCGCGAGGTGAATGATTCAGTCTGTATTAAGTGACCAATGCTTGTTCACCATCAAGTGTTGGTTATGATCGTTTTCGTTCTCCCAGGGAATATATATTCGTGTCTTCACTCCCCGACAACGGTGCCAGAAATGTTAGCACCAAGAGTTTTCCTTAGACTACTTGAAGGGCAAGACCAGTACCCATTTGAATATCAAGAGTGATTAAATAAGGTTTGGTGGTTGGATCAATAAGACTAAATGAGAAATGAAGAAGGCAACAAGCTAACTGCAGATCAATAGCTAGTCATTAGGCATGGAGTCATAAACACCCTGCTCATTGGAGGCAATCAAACTACACACCAGAAAAAAAAGCTATAAGATGATAGATGGATGAATGGAGAATGTGACAAAAAGAAAAATGTTCACCAAACATATAACCTCTCTGAAAAATGGATTAGAAGAACACTTGAATAAATCACATGAATAGTAGGAAATTACTGCAAATCCATTGCAGTTGAGGAATCTCCTATAAATGGACAACCATTGATCCTCAATGTATTAAATTCATTCAAGCAAGATGCAAATGTAAAATGGAAAACAGAGAAATCATGATCTGATAGTAACAACTCTCATGAATCTTCAATAACAGAAGTGATTACATAACAAATGCCCTCATGCTTGCAAATTGATTCATACAACCAAAGAAAAGCCTCCTACAACTCTCTAAAGCCTCTCTCTCGAGTCTCCAAACTAAACCCTCCTTTCATCTCCAGTTACATAATATATAGAACTACATGCCATAACCACGCAAAGGAGTCAACTTCATGAGGGTTTTCTATCTTTAGATTAAGTTACAACTGAACCAAAACAAATTGCTACTAAACTGCTAACTAACTACTCCAAACTAGGAATTAGTTTTTGACTTACTAAATATATACAAATATTATCAAAACTAATAGTTCGAGATGAAACTAGTCGATTCTTGGGTCCACATGATGATCTAGCAGGTCTACTCCAATTGGAAGTCAAATGAGTGTTGACATGGAGTAACTAGTTCACTTTCGCAGCGCATAGAGATTGCTTGCTTAAATAATAAAAATAATAACTATCTCTTTCTTGTTCCCCAGAAAGAAAAACAATTAAAATAAAACTAAAACTAGAATTGGTTGCAATAAGGCTGGAGACAACTATTGTCAAGTGTCAAATTCTTGTTGCCACTTGTCTTTCCTCTGGTCAAGTGCCTTTGAGATAAGTTTTTCCCACTAATTATGTCCCTAAAAATCAGGGATGCTCTGCCACATATGTCCTGCAAATTTGGAGTTGTCCCTTATCTAGTGTTTTTGTGCCAAATATGGGATCTTTGTTATCATATCTATCTTTGACTACCAACTCATCATAACCCAAATGTTGAGTTTGTGCTCGAAAATCATAGACTACTTGATGTGTTTCATAGACAGTCTCACCCTCTGATTATTCATCTCCATGATTGGAGACTAACATTCTTTGTTCACATCGCCAATCATTGGGTTATCCATTGTGGGTTCAGTTTGCCAGCCACCATTTGAGTTCCCATATAAGGATGAAAATGTTTCTCTCTACCTTGGTTTTCGAATGTCGTTAGCTTAGAAGGCAGCATAATGTGTTTTCCTCCAATACGGACCCTATAAGACCAATGTAATGGAGTGAAGGTGCTCTGGAATGGAGTATAAACCTATGAAAATCTCTTGTTGTGTTTCATGTTCAACCAAACTCCATTTGGCACAAACTCGAGATCAGAGCAACAAAAGGAAATGGCTCCTCTATCACTTGATCGATCGAGCACTTGGGTGTTTTAGGGTTCGAATTATATGACAAGTATCGGCATAATCAAACACATGGGCGCACAAAAGTTTTATTGTTGCATTTTTTCATTTGCTTTGCATATGGGATAATATCGCATGCGTTGTGCTAATAAGAAATCATACCTTTATATGAAACGTTGGTTACAATCATAAACGAGGCATTGTGCAAAGACTTAATTCCCCTTGGTGGCTTGAGGAAAGATTACTTCATAATTAGCTTACTTCATTATGAAAAGAACAACTTGGATGCAAGTCCAATTTTTACCTAAAAAGCAAAACTCGAGAGGAAAGATTGCTTCATAAGTCCAATTTTTATCTAAAAAGCAAAACTCAAGAGGAAAGATTGCTCAATAAGATTCAAGTCCATTTATTTTTTACTTTCAAAACTCAAGGGAAAAGATTACTCCATAATTAGCTTACTCCATTATGAAAAAGCAAAACTCAAATTCAAGTCCATTTTTTTTTAATGAAAAGCAAAACTCGAGAAGAAAGATTGCTCCATTATAGATTTAGCAACGACACATATAATTGGAGATTGGGCATCGAGCCCTCGTACACATTGTCTATATTGAAGTACGAAAATAGAAATTTGTGCAATTTTGTCATTCACTGTGAACCTATAACTAAACGCCATGTGAGACATACGTGGAATTTTTAAGAAACCCCTCTGCACTCCATCTAAAAATCTTGTCATGCCTCGGAATGGTGTCCCTGAAGAAGACACCTAACAGTCAAAAGTTGGGTTCTGTAATATTTTATATATTACTTCTTAAAGTTGTGACAGGCTGGCCGAAGTTAGACGTTGAAAAGTAGATAGCCACTGTATCCACGGAACTTTGGACTGTGAGTCTTTAAGGGACGCTAGTTTGGTTCGATCAGATCCGAAACAAAATCTCACAAATTTGAGATTGAGATCGATTCGTCTCTCGCGCGGCTAGCAATCTTATCATGGCGAGGAGGCACGTAGGCGTAGGCATAGACTTGTCCGCAGGCAGCGAATACGCCCTCCGTTGGGCTCTGGCCAACCTTTCCAGAGATGGAGATATTCTGTTCTTAATATACGTGAACAGCGACGTTGAATATGGAGAAGCCCAACTCTGGATGGAAGGAGGAGCTCCCCTCGTGCCTTTGGAGGAGATCGGAAGCTCAGCCATGATCACTAAATATGGTGTCCTCCTCACAGCAGAAATCATTGACGAGGTGAGATTGGCTGCGGTCCAGAAAGGTCTGACTGTGGGTCTTAAGGTTTACTGGGGCGATGCAAGAGAAAAATTGTGCGATGCAGAGGCTGACCTTCAATTGCACTCTCTGGTTGTGGGCAGTAGGGGT
>ML825930.1:130743-141753 GCA_009831015.1 Picea engelmannii | reverse complement strand
CTGTGACCATCTTCTGTTTTAGTGTGTCGAAGCTCTGCTGACATTCATCTGTCCACTCATACTGACAGTCCTTCTTCAACAACTTCTCCATTGGAGTTGTAATTTGGGCATATCCTTTGATAAATTTCCTGTAATATCCAGTATGGCCTAGTGTAGTGCACAGTTGTTTGACTGAAGTAGAAGGTGGAAAATCAACTATAATTGCAATTTTAGACAGGTCAACCAACAATCCCTTCTTGCATACAATATGACCTAATAATACTCCAAATGGTGAGAAAAAGATGCATTTCTTCAAATTCAAAGCAATTTGACACTGTCTTCATTTGTCCAACATTAGTCTTAGACATTCAATATGATTTTTCAACAAACTAAAAATAATCCAGTCATCAAAGTATGCTTCTAAAACTTTATTCAAAAATTCTTTGAACGCTTCGACCACCACCCTAGAAATAATGGCTGGGGAATTCTTCAATCCAAATGGCATGACTATATATTGGTAGGATCCCCACTCTATGGAAAATGTAGTCTTATGATGATCCTCCTTGGTGATGTAGATTTGATGGTATCCTGAAAACCCATCTGTAAAAGAATATACTTCTTGGCCTCCCACATTATCCAACACTTCGTCTATGAATAGTGTAAGGAAAGGATCATGCAAACAAGCATCATTCAACTTCCCGAGATCTACAGAGATCCTGATCTCACCTATCTTTTTGTCTTGCACCACCATAGGGCTGATCCACTCCGACTCTTCGACAGGTTCAATAATCCATGCTTCTAACATTCTGTCGAGCTCAATATTCACTTTTTCCTTATATTTCGAGCTCAATCTGTAGGGTCCTTTCTTGACTGGATTCACATTTGGTTTCAAAGGCATTCTCATCTCTCCCACGGGTACTTTGATTCCCTTCATATCAGTGAACTTGGTCAGGAACAATTCTTGATATTCATGCAATAACGTTGTAATATTGTTAATGGTAGCAGTGTCCCAATAATCTCCGACATTGGCAAGATTCAATGTCTCCTCTGTCCCAATATTGACTTTCTTTATTTTGATAGGCTATCCTATGAATGGAATCTCAAATTTTGGTCCTTCGAAATTTATGTGTCCTTCTATCTCAACGATGTTTACCTTCCTCGGATCATCGTCTTCATCGACATTAATGTTGTAACATCCTTGCAATTTCTGGAATGTCGTGGTCCATTCATCCTCTTCTTGCTCCAAAGGGAGGCTAGATACCTCCTTAAATACTTTCTACCTCACAATATGTAGTGCTTGATCTACTAAAGGAAATTCACTTTCAAACAAAAAGGTGGTTACAAAATTCTAGATCATACCTTCCCAATCTAAAGTGACGAGGCGCAACTCCTCTTGAAGGAACCAGTTGATAGGGATCATGTCCGACGTGTTACTGAATCTGTGCACCCATTATTCTCGAGGAATGTCACTCCAGGCCTCTTCACAGCTTCGCACATGGTCCTTTAGGAAACTTCGACCTGTGTACCTCACTTCGCAGTTTCCTACTTGTGCTGAGAACCGCATTCTCAACAAAGTTCGACATTGTGTCCAGTCTATGATGTTCCCTTTGTGCGTTCCCCACCATCTTGATGGTGTGGCTTTCATGGCCTCATCCATTTACAAAAACCTCTGTTGTGTTGGTACACTTGTCTCAAACTCTAATAAGAATTTTTCTAAGGGGTTCAACCCATCAAATGTGGTTAAGTTACTCACTGTTGTGCCGATCCAGTGAACTTCTATGGTTAGTCTAGCACATCTTCTAATAGATATTTCATACATTTGGTTCTGCCAGTTCTCTAGCGCTTCTTCTGAGTCTGATGAACATGTGTTGTCACTTTTCCAACTCAGATTTCCATCGTCAATAGGGTTGATATAATCCTGTTGTCTGGCTGTTAATTTGTATATGTTTTCCAGTTCATAGGCGTGGTCTTATTCTCTGATAGGTTTTGTATATCGTAGACCCTCATCTAGATATAAGGGTGCAATGACCCTAAGGCCAACTCTCTCAAATGTCATGCATATTTTCTTTAGATAAAAAACAGTAGAATTGTTGAAGGCCCAATCAATTCCTAGTAATGCAGGGTAAGGGCAGTTATCATCAACAATTTCAATTACCTCAAAATCTGCAAAGGTTCTTACTCTATCGATGTCCACTGGGACATGCTCTAATTGTCCAAATGGGATGAAAACTTGATGATTGTCCATGCAAATCCCGATAGGGGAATATATCAACTTCGGTTTTCCCATTAATGCCCAAGTTTACTTCATCATGACATTGACCTCTGACCCTAAGTCAAGGATCACATAGTCTATCTCATACTCTCCTATCTGAGCATTATAGTGTAATTCTTTATTTTTCCTTCTCTTCTTACCAATTTGGTGTACTTCCCTATTTAGTAAGGGGACTATCTTTCCTAGCTCATATTGTTTAACCATATTTTTTGGTTCTTGTATAACTTTCCCATATTTAATAAGTTCTATAAACATATATAAGAAACTGACAAGTTCACTTACCTCTTTTCCCCCTCTAGGCGAAGAAGACTGATCAAATGCGTGAGGAATTCCATATTCTCTTATTTTTGGTTGTGTTTTTGAAGAAGACCCTTGATCTGCTTTGAATTCTTTCCTTTACTCTTCAAATATTTGCCTTTCCTTCTTTGCATAAAAAATATAGGTCTTTTCTGCAGCTTTTCTGACTCCTGAGTCTTCTGCAATATTCTCTTTGGTCACTCTATCCTATCCCGTAGCAGTGCCTCCTCTTGTAATAACATCAACTCTAGGATCAGCTTCGCGAGGTTCCTCTTTGATTAATTATATTTGTGGTTTCTGTTGAGGTCCTCATATTTCTTGAATCTTAGCCAACAACATTGGGCAGTCCTCGATGACATGCTGGAAGGAATTGCAATAATTGCAGGTTGTGCAAGGGTTCTAGTAGTCCCTCGCTAAATGTCCTGGATGCACGTAGTTGTAACAGATTATTTGTCCTCAGCCTCCACCCATACATCCTCCTCGTCCTCGTCCTCTGTATCCACCACGAGAATTGAAGTTTCCTCTCCCTGGAGAGTTGTACTGCGGGGTGTCTCATTCTTGTTGTACTTCGCCTTGAATCTTGTATATGTCCCTCGACCTTTCATGCATGAGATCGTAAGCTCTAAAATCTCTATCATCATTCCCCACTAATTTACAGAATGTGAAATACAGGTTTGTGGGTGTCTGAACATACTTCTATATGTAATAACACTCACCTGGGCGATGCCTATTTCTGCATACATCGCACCAGAGAAGGTTAACTTGCTTCAATGGGATTGACGCTATTGATATCAAATAATCATGAAATAACGGATAGTTTTCCTTATCATGACCTTAATATTTGCATCTTACACTTCTCTTTTGTCCTTCCCCTTGTACTTAATCATATCCTGCATCTGTAGAGACAAACTAGTCAGCTGGCTCAAGATCTGGCTGATGCCTGAGCTAGATTCTCCCATAGTTGTCGATTCAAGCTTCATGGTGATCTCCAAAGATTATGCATGTGATGCAATCTTCTGCTACATAAGATGGACTCTAATGTGTGGTAATAGTGTCACGATGAACCATTCTTTGTTCTATTCATCGAGGATCTGAAAAGTTAATCGGCCTGTTAGGGTCTTAAATCTCTAATCGAACTCCCAAACAGGTTCTGCTACCTTTTTCTTGATCTCTTTTAGCTCTGTAATACATTGTGAATCCAACTTAGGATTTTTAAACTCTGCAATCAATGCATTCTTGATCTCATTCGGGGGCTTAGGCTACACCAGTCCTTGGACAAGTTTCATGTACTAGCTCAACGCACGATCCCTTAGTGTAGTCCTTAACTGGGTTCTCTTGATGGCTTCATCAGTGATACTTTTAATATTCCACACGGCCTCACACAGGAACCAGTGTTGATCGGGATCCTTAGATCCATCTCCCCTAAAGATAGGGAGCCTCATCTCATCTGCCATAGAGTTCCCTAGGCTTCCTGTCTGAGTATAGGCTGAATTGCTAGTAACAGTATTCTGGTGGTTCTGGCTATTCTGGGTGCTTGGTGCTACGGAAACAACAAGAGGGTTAATGTTACTTACTTTAGTAATCTGTGCAGTTCCTAAGGTTTCTGGCTCACTTTGGTGAAGTTCTTCAGCTTCCTCTTCCTTTGCTATGGTGGGTTCTGAATGTTCTTCGTCTGTCAGATCTACCTCTTCTCCACTGTAGAAACCCTCGTCTCCGTAGTTTTTCTTGAACAGGTTCTCAAGGTGAATCCCTTGAAATACTTTCCCACTGCGTGTATGTACACCTTCTGTGTCGCTGTCTCTATCTGGATTCTTGAACATTAGCATTTTCAGATCCAACCAATCTACTGTATTTTCAAGATGTTCTTTTCATGTAACAACATCTTGATTCTTAGCTTCAGAAATTGTAAAAATTTTCCACTGGGTCCTTTGAAGAAGCATCTCTCGGCATGGCTATATGATTCTCTTCTGTCAATAGAAAATTCGGTGATATACCCTCCAATGGTACTATCAAACCAGTGATCGATAGCTCTGGATACAACGTTGTCAACTCTCTTGACCTTCAGGATCAACGCTGGTGTCCAAACCAAAAGAGGTCTAGATTTGATCGTGATTTAGGTATCGGCTAACCTAGCAAACCACTCGTATAACTCTTGATGGATTCCTCCAAAGAATATCTCATGAATATCAGTGAAGATGTGTCTCTATAACCAATCTTCAGTACTCAATTTAGGGTTCTTGTTCTGGGCTTCAACGAAGTCCCTCTCTTGATCCTCTATCCACTTTTGAATATATGTATTCGATGGGAACCACCTTGACATTCCCTTACACATATTCCTGTCCCGACAACGGAACCATTTGTTGGCACAGAGGTAGACCTAGGGTTCAACACTCAAGAGCGCACCAACAAAGTCCTAGATACTAGCCCTTTCGACAACACTTGCGAAGCAGATGTAGTCTCACCCGAAGCAACTATGAGGGGGTTGCAGGATAGAGATGTCTACAACCAGGGGATTATCAAGTGGATCTTGTATAACAACAATCACAATATTCATAAATATCTTATCAGTTAGATCTACTATGCACAGCTATAAATCATATCTAACATAATAATGCAAATAACAACATAACAATGACATAGATCTGGGCGTCAATCACACACTCAACACAAAATATACGTGGTTCACCCTCTTTCTAGGGATACATCCACATAAATGTTCTTATGATATATTTAATATAAAGTTTACAGTTCTTGTCTGCGCTCTCAGCTAGCAGATCTTTGTTCTTCTCTCTCTTTCTCTCCCCTTTCTGCACACCCAGTTGTAGGACTTGACCTTCACACACAGCTAAAGATCTTACAATACCGGAAGGATCTCTCACTCAACACTTCTCTCTCACAATACAACAATATCTCATGCACACTAATAGCACACCAATACTCAATGACCAAAAACGACCTGACCCAGGTTCTCTTGACCTTTATTTATACATTACAATCCCTCACCGACAGCCTTAGGCCGAAACCTATCTGTCAAAACCCTAGGTGTCGTAAAACTCTTAGGTCAACTTGACCTTCTTTTTCCAGGCTTTGCTAGCCTATTTTTTCTTTCTTAATCATGCGGTGCTCCAAAGCATCCAATGATGGTTTTCTCTACTTGTTGATTTGTCCAAGATCCTTCTTCCTTGCTGATCTGTCATCCCTGATCTCCTCATCCAATGGCTTGCTTTTCCGTACTTCGCTCTAGCTTTTCTTCTCTTTTGCTTACTTCGACCCAGTGACAGTCATTGTGTCTCCCGCACAGTTTGCATTTGACCTTTTCTTCCTCTATCTTTGCTTCCTTCCATAACCAAGGGCCAACAAAACTTAAGGTTCAAAGAATAATGTCAGGCATCAATAATTAAGGAAGGTTTGTTTTAAAGTGTTTTTTCCTTCGTTAGTTATGTAAGAAGTAAATCCTCTAATGAAATTAATAACTGAATATAATAGAGGTCGTGTTTCGTTGTCTCAGTCAATTTATCAAAAGAGTGGTGAGGGAGAAAATTACAAAATATTAAAAAAGTTAAGGAATCAATGACAAAAGAATCTTACCCTGTTTATAGTAGAAGAAAAATGTAAATGCACTCCTGAAAGGATATATAATGTAGTAATCCAACTAACTTGCAGGTCTTGTATTTGCTGATAACAAATACAGAGGAAAAATTGCTTGTTTATTAAATAACTAAATGAAATGTAATCACATTAGATGTTGTACTAAATTATAATCATCACTTGTCAAGGAGTAACATAAAGAAAACTGGAAAAATGGAATACAAGAGAAGCCCATAACTCAAACAACACAAAATTTGGAATCCTTGTCTGCACTTGTATTAATACTCATAAAGGATGAGTTTTCTTAGTTACAATACAGTAAGAAGCAACCTTTGTTCATTCTTCTGAATGTATATTTATACAAAGGATTCTCAACCCTAAGCGGTTGGAATTCTCCTTATTTCTTAAAAAGCAACGGTTACAAAATGAGAAATTTGGAACGCTTCGCTTAGTTTTCCTATGTCTTTTTTTCATGCTGGCAGAGGCATTTTTATTTCTTTCTTTCCATCTCAGGCGCAAATAATCTCTAATCATGACATGTATAGCTGATATGCACAGGTTACCTTGTTATAACCCTAAATTGCACTATCCATGCTTACCTGGCATCAGGCCAACTCATTGCCCTTCATTGCCAAAGCCATGCTGAACAGACTCTTCAAAAACCTCCCAAATTAAGTAATCCATGCCCTAACCTATCACTGGGCGCGTTGGGACGCTGGCAGGCCTTCTACGGCACGCGTTGGAACGCTGGCTGGCCCACTACAGCCCACATTTACCTAACAAAGCAAAAAATCAGGAAAGTTTCCGCCGGGACGAAGAGCTTTTTGTCAGTTAACTGGAACTCCCAGCCATGCATGGCCGAGAGTTCACCTAAAACCCTATCTCCTTCTAGCCTATAAAAAGAGGGGTAGGGGTACTATTCAAAGGAGGAAAAATCATAGCAAAGAAACTTTGCCAAATTGACAAGTCCGTTTTGTCCCAACCCTTTACCCTTTCCTCAATCTTTAGGAGAATTCAAGCAAAGCAGTTGGAGGACAAAAGAAGAGGAGGAGCCCAGGATCAGGATCGAGGAATGGTGGACAGTCTCTATAATCATTGTAAGTTGATTCATATTGAGATTAATGAAAAAGATGCTTTTCCCGTCCCAAATACATGAGTCTTATCTATGTTATTTGATTTGTGTTTAATCTCTAACTCTCTAGTAGATCAGTAGCATGCATTCATAGTTTTGTCTTGATTGCAGGATCGCTTTGTGGAAGGAGTAGCAACAACAAGGAGATAAAAGCTCAATGGAGGATCTACTTCAACAGTCGATAAAAAGGTTAGTTGATTCTTCCCATGTTTGCCTGAGAAAAAGGGTTTTAGGTTTGGGTAGGAGGTTAAAAGTTATTTCTTAAGGGTCATGATCTGCACGCAAGTTTAAAACCCTAGCTTGCTAGTCCGTAGGGTAGAAAAACCCCACAACAGAATTGGCGACTCCACCGGGGAAATTTTACTCTTAGGGTTTCCGGATTTGGTTAAAGATCTTTTGGGTAGTTCAAAGAAGTTCAGTGTCTGTTTCTTTGTTTATTTTTGTTGTCTGTTAGGTCAATGCTAGCAGGGAACCTGGTTATCAATACCAGTCTTCCTTGACTGACGCTTGACATTTATTCTTGGGACACACAGAGGTACACGCGGCGTGCAGAAGGCCTGCACGCGTGTGCCCGCGCCCTAACCATCTATAGCCCGCGTTTGAATGCCTGCTGTAGTGGTTTCAGTAGTGTGTAGAGCCGAGGAATCTTAAGAGGTAGTCCCCTCTTCCCTGTCAGAAGTTTACCTTCTCAGGGGGATTTCTAGATCCTGTCTGGGTTCTGTTGGTTTACTGTCTTGCTTTCAGTCTGCCTTAGTGTGTTAGTTGTTCTTTGCATTTGTTTTCTTTTTTGCAAATTTTTCTTTCTCTATTGAAGTAATAGCACCCAGAAGCCTTTTAGAGACCCTGGTTGTCAATACCAGAGGCCTTTTTCAGGTCTGGGCTGCCTGTGTGTTGTTTTATCTCAGTTTTTATAGAGACCCACGGCCTGTTTAAGGCTAGCCTATGGGTACTCACACGTTGTAGAATCTCAGCACGCGTTTGCACGCGTGCTGTCTTGGTGACAGTTGCGGGCTTGATTGGTAGCTTTTCATCTTGGGTGGGGCAGTCATCCCCTCCTGTGGTGAGAAGATCTCCTCTCAGGGGCTAGAGTCTGGGGCTGCACAGTCAGCAGGTTAGGGCATTTCCCCCTTATCTTGTGTTTGTTATTAGATTTCTTGATAGAAAAGACAAAAGAGAAAAAATATTTGTTTTATGGTTTTTAGGCAAGTGTTAGAATCGGTGCTATCTTGACTGCTTTTTCACATTTTTGTGCTCTGATTCTGTTTTTGATCTGTGCTTTCAGCCAGAGTTTTCTTTTCATTCTCTTGGTTTTGATCTTGTCATCATTTTTCCTTGTTGCGTTATTTTGCAATAAAATAAAATAAAAAATTGTCATTTTCTTCTTGGTTTGAGGATTGTGTTGTTGCATCAATAGCTTGGAAAGAAGTCTGTTTTGCATAAGTTTTTGTAGTACGTGTCAAGTATAAGTAGCTCACAGATCTGAGTGAAAATCCTTCATATTTACTGCATAAAATCTTAGTAATTTCGAAAAGAAAAAGAAGTCTTTCTTATTGAAAAGTTGTTGGTTTTGCATTTTATCAAAAGTTTTTGTTTCCAAACATTTATTGTTCATTTTGCTTTGAGTCTTTTTACACACCATCAGTTTCACTTTCGCATCTTGTGACTTTAAAAAATCCCATTAAAAGCAACGCTAAATAAAATCAAGTAGACTTTTCTGTTTGTAGGGTGCATACACCAGCTCAGGAATAGGGCCTTGGAATAGGTTGGAGAGTAAATTCTCCAAGGCCACCCAAACCAAACATTGGAGTCTGTCAATAGGGAGTGTAGAAGTCCAGTTACGGAAAGTTATTCAGGACCCCCCTCTAACACAGGGGCTAAACACGAGGTCGCGTAAGGAAAGGCAGCAGAGATAACCCCTCCAAAGCTGGATCGAGCATTGTGGAGAACACATATAGAGGATCTTTTAAGGGATTCCGTCGTTTGCATTTTCCACGGAGCTTCGTGGGTCTCGAATCCGTTTGAGGTCCTCAGTCATCTTCCGGACCATTTTCTCTTGATACCCTTGACAGGTTTCGGGCTTGATACCCTACTCATTGTGGTCTACCCGACTGTCGACTGTACCCGCCTAATAGATGTTCACGTGCTGGCAAACTAGTTGCCAATATTTTCTAGGGACATACACAGGTGATTGCGGGGGTATACCGCGGTACCTAGGATGGACATCGAACCAACTCTTTGCAGAGTATACCCGGAGGGTGCTTCCGTATTCGAGTTGCACTTGCACCGGTAAGTTGCTCTAGTGTTGGTTGTTGTAACTGTTCTTCCTACTAGTTTAGTGCTAGCTTGATTTATATTCTAGGGGCTTTCTTTTAGTGCGTGTTACTGTTTTTTCATGTAGAATACCTTAGCGTGTCGTGAATCTTCTCACACAGTGGAGGATTCAGAGCTCCACCGGTCACGAAGGCTTCTGGGCCTGCCGCCGGTTATACTGGAGCCACCCCCGCCACCTCTGAGGCGGAAGTTAGACCAACGAGGGTCTTTCGAAGCAACCGGGTTTCAAACCATTGAGCCCGAACAACCCCCAGAGGGATTAGACGCCAATCTTGGATTGGTTGAAACCTCAAGCGCTGATACTTGGCTGGACATTATTGTGCCAATTCAATTTTATGAACGCCTGTCAGCGCCTAACCCAGTCATGGAACAAATCACTTCCTCTGGGAATTCTTCCATTCCTATCACTGTTGTTACCACAAGAGAAGCTTCTCCTAACTTGCCTTTGTCGATGGTCCGGACCACCATGGTCTCGGCTGCAACTATGTCGCACAGTGGCCCGACGCCATCTATCGCAGTGGCCACACCTCCTTACACACCTAGTGCGACAGGACCTCCGTTTTCATACGGTATTCCTAGTTCAGGTACTAGTCCTGCACTCACTTCTTCCACGTTACAGACTTTGGGTCTGGGGGCAGGGAGCTCTAACGCTCCTATGCAAGGTCAACTTGGGGGCATTCCTGTCCCTTTCAATGCTTTTCCTTACGCTGGGGGTCATATCCCTCCTTTGTCCCCTTCGCTTAGTGGATTGCATCAGTAGTCCGCCGGGCAGCCTGCACACACGAGTCCACTTGGAGCCGGGAGTCAAGGAACGCCTGCGCAAACTCAACCGGTAGGTTCATCGCCGTTCGTTTGGAATGGGATGTTTGGTAATAACACTTCCACATCCGCTACTTTCCCATGAGGGGGCACACCCATTTTTTGACAGTCTACGCTGGCACAGGGTACTATTCCTGCGCTGGGGGCACATATACCAGGACCTTGGAACTCAGGACAAGGATCCGTTCCCTCATCTGGAATTTTGTTCTGGGGAAATTCTTTCCACAGTCAATGGAACCCCGGACAGGCCTCTATGCCTCTCCCCACAGGACCAGCATGGGGGAATCCTTCCCAAAGTCCGTCAAATACGATGAACACCCAACATCCTATGTCCTTCATGGGGAATCAACAAATGATGTCTCCTCAAATGCAAAACCCTTACGCTGTTCAAGGCTATGGTTTCTACCAAAAACTTGGCCAGCAACTAAACTTTTCCTGGAAACCTGGTTCCAGTCAAACCCCAGGACCCTTTTATCCTAGCTATCAACAACAACCTAAACTACCTTTCTTGGCAACGCTACACTTGCCGGATTTAACACGGTTGTTGAATGATCCTATCTGTCACGATCCGCGTTGGCCTCCTATGCCGACG
>ML825930.1:99467-111011 GCA_009831015.1 Picea engelmannii | reverse complement strand
TTTGGATTCCTTTGCTGATTCAGAATGGTGGCTAATCCTTCTGAGGCTTTGATACTTGACAGATTCTGATTATACAAGGCTTGAAATTTCTCCATTTCTTTCCTTGTTTTCACTACTTCTTGTTATAATGATTCACATCTTGTTTTCTTTTCTGATAGCTATTGTTTCAGAATCTCTTCGATTTTCTTTGCCTCTTCCAATTCTACTTTTAGTAGGACAAGGTCTTTACCAGGTTCTTGATTGTCTTTCTCAAACTGTATCAACAATTGTCTTTGCTTTCTCTTCTTGATTCTTAGTCTGTCAATCTCTTCCAATGCACTGATTAGTTCTCCTTCCATGTCAACCACAACTTCTTCATCATTCTCATCACTGCCTATTCTTTTATTATCATAATTCTCTTTGGCCATAAGAATGAAGTCATTTACCTTATCTTCATAGGAAGAGTCACTATCGGTGTCTTATGAGGAGTCATCATTGTTTACACATACAGTTTTCTTTTTATCAAATCTCCTGGATTTGTGCTTCTCTTCACCTTCATAGTTATGATCATGTTTCTTGTGTGGACATTTATTTTCATAGTTAAAGCATTTGAAAGGAAGTTTACCTTTGTATTTTCCTGATCCCTTCTTCAGTCTCTTCACAAATTTTTCCTCAATTTCATCGGGCTCAGAATCCTCATTCTTGTTTGCTTTAAATGATGCTTCTCTGGAGGTGGGTTTATCTTTAACTATTCTCATTTCATATGCAGTCAATGTTCCTAGAAGTTGATCAAACTGCAAGGTTTTTAGATTATTAAGTTCTTCTATAGTAGATACCTTTGGGTTGAACCTATCTGGGAGAGATCTCAAGATTTTCTGAACTAAAGAAGGTTCCCCAATTGTTTCACCAAGTGCCTTCATTACATTTACCATTTCTTCAATTCTCGGAAAGTATTTTCCAATAGTTTCATCTTCCTTCATTTTCAGTTGTTCAAACTGTATTCTGTAGGTTTGAAGATTTGCATCCTTTACCTTCTCATTACACTCATAACTGCTAATGAGTTTGTCCCACATTTCTTTGGCAGTTTCTAGGTGCATAAATTTTACAAATTCTTCTTCTGCAAGCCCACTCAAGATAGCATTCATAGCCTTAGCGTTGAAGCTAAATTCTAGTTTGTCATCCTTATTAGCTAGCACAACTGACTTTACATACCCAGTATCTACCACATCCCAGACATCTGCACTTGACACCATTATGTAGGTTCTCATTCTGACTTTCCAGAAGGCAAAGTTTGTTCCATTGAACAGAGGGGCCGTATTGGTTGAATTTCCTTCATGGCTTGACATGTTTAAGCTCTAGGATCTACCCTTAGATAAAAGGGGATTTCTCTGATACCAGTTGTTGGACAACTGAGAGGGGGGGGTGAATCAGTTGTTACCATGCACAAACAATTATGCTTCTTTTAAAATCTTTACAAGGCACTCAATGACGATCACAATAATGCAGAGAAATAAACAAAGGCACATTCAACATCATTCACATATATGAGAAAGACAGAGACATGTAGTTCTTGAGGAAACCCATACAGGGTAAAAACCTCTTTTTCTTTATATGATAAGTATTATCTACATTCTTTACATTATCATACATATGAGAACCGACTCATTGTGAGGATACAACCTCTGGTTTTGGAAGCTGCAACTTGCTGAGAGCACCGACTCTCTGTTTTCTCTAGCACCCACTAGAAGGAAGCACCAACCCCCTGGATTCTCTACCACCAACTAGAAGGAAGTACCAACTCCCTGGTTTCTCTAGCACTAACTAGAAGGAAGCACCAACTCCCTGTGCTCAAGCACTCACTTGAACCTTTGAGGACACCAGTCCTCCCTAGCACCTCCCAACCACCCTGAATAATAAATTCTTTGTTACTGAAACTTATTACAGTGATATAAAATAATTCATTGGCTTACTAGCCCTGTTGTTGTTCTGTTACGCTGCTCTCCATAGTCTGCATCAGTGACTGCTGCCTTTTATACACTCTATACCATATCCCTTTGATGCAACCTTCCTCTACCATGCATCTCTCCTCCTGCGCTCTACCTCCTTGCTCACACTTGAATCCTCCCCACGACAACACCTCTCTCTTCTTTGTTCATCATTCTTATAGTACCTGTGCTCCTTGTGCATGCAATATTCGCAATCCCTCTGCATGCACACTTTGTGCCAAAATTCCTCTGCAACTTGAGTGCTCTGTCTGATCATCATCGTGACTCTTCAGCTTCTCTAGTCATTTTCCACCATGCATCCAGCATCACTGGGTGTTCTGCTGAGATTTATCAACCTCTCTGGCAGTTGAGACTCCTCATCTTCTTTTGCATAGTCGAGCTTATGCCTTCCTAAGATTGGGGCACAAATGCACCTTTTGGATATGCAACGAGAAAATATGGACGGCCAGAATCTATGCTCCCAGATCTATGGTTGGGATTGGATTTCGGAGCCCCTCTGCCATTCTACCTTTAAGCGGAGAAGGGGGTCTGGAATTGGGTGCAAATCTCTCAAGCGACCATGATTAGAGTGCTCAGATCAACGATGCTCAAGTGATTCCGAACCCCATTTTCCATCCTACCTTTAATCAAAGGGGGGGTTCAGAATGGAGGGGTATTGACGAAGGTCCCCATTCCTGTCATGTCACCTTTTGTATCATTCTCCTCCCCAGTTGGCATCTGTTCTCCACCTGACCATGCGACAAGGCTCGTTCCCTTTAGCCCCTCCTCATCCTCCGACATCTGTCCAACTCCCAATTTCTGAAACTCCGAAGTGGTGTAAATCTGCTGACATCACACATAGATTAACACGTGTTGAATATTGCCACATGTCACTCTGATTCGTGACTTACATGTGCCTGAAATGTTGAATCAGTCTGACACTTGTCATTACCTGGTTGTGCCATGTGTTCCTAGCTGACGTGAGTCGGATTGACGTTCTAGATCACATCTTGATCTGACGGTTCATATTCAGTCAAGATTTCACACATCGCGATTTCGACACTCTTGACGTTCAGTGTTTTTGTCACTTCAAAGTCCCGATCCACGAAACTCCATAATGGAGTTGTATCAATGGTCCAAATCACATCTTGATCTAACGGCTGTGATTAAATCGCAATATCGCATATCATGATTTCAGGATTCCTATGGTTATTGTTCTTTGACATCTTCAACTCTTGATCCACGAAACTCCAAAATGGACTGAGATCAACGGTCCAGATCAGACCTTGATTCAATGGCTGTGATTAAATAGCGATTTCACAATTCTTGTTGCATTGTTTGTTTTCCCTCTCCATGTCACGATTCGTGAAACTCTGATATGGAGTTGGATCAAATGTCCAGATCTGATCTTGGTTCAACGACTGCGATTAAGTCACGATTTTGCATATCGCAAAATCGAGATTTTTGTGGATGATATTACTTGACATCTCCAACTCTCGATCCCCGAAACTCCGAAATGGACTGGAATCAACAGTATAGATTCAACCTTAATCTGACGGCTGAGATTAAATCGTGATTTTGAGAGGTTAGGGAACATCGTTCCTTTGACTCTCCAATCAGTGACCTGATGATCTATCCCCAGGTGTCTTGCCTCTAGATGGACGGTCCTCCTTCTTTTGGAATTTTGTGAGCCCTCTACTCCTTGCACTTTAAATAACGTGCAGGTTCTCCTCGATCCAATGGTGGTCAGACCCTACGCTCAGATCTAACGCCTGAGATCTATCCTCCATATCTATGCGCTCCTCTTGTCTACATTGAGATCTGACAGTCATTGGGAATTCGGGATGGGATCCAATGATCACTGACACTTCTCCTCCAAGCTTATGCATCATCCTTACTTGGAAGAATTTCTAAGTGTCAAAGGCCTCGAACTTTGATCCGCCTATGATCCTAAGTACGCTATCTCCCTTGAGCTTTAGCCATGAATTAACCTCATCCTTGGTGCACACCTATGCACTACATTCAACTCTGCGCTAATTCCTCCTTATCTTACTTTGTTCCTATTTTTCCATCGATGCACACTCTGATACTGCCATCAATGACAAGCGCATACTGCCTATAAAGCATGCAAACCATCCTCTGCACTATCTCTTCTGATCTTCTCGAGCTTACTTTGCAGCGTCTTCCCAAACTACTTCTAATGCCCATATGTTACATTCTTCCTATACTCATGCCATCTTCACTGTTGTACTTTTCCATCAATGACAAGAATATGCTACCTGTTAAACATTTGCCAACAAGATCGTGAAGCCTTGTGCTTTGAAAAAGGTAAAAATAATGAAAATTTATAGATCTGAAAGATTTGTGCTCTGTTGAAAGTAAGATAAGTGGAAATTTTTGTTTCAAAAGTATGGATCTAGGTATGTTTGATAAAAAATTTCCTAGCTTGAAAAGTAGGGCACATGTAGATGAAAGAAGGTTTGATATGAGTAGATCTGACAAAAACAATGAAAGATATGTTATTCCTATGCATAGAAAGAATGTTTGGACTAACAAGTGGGTGCACAGTACATGAAATGTTGGGGATCAGCTAAAAGAAAAAGAGGATTAACCCTTTGTTATAGTTGCAGAATACCGGGACATCTGGATAAGGAATGCCCTGGTAGAAGACTTAGTAGGAATGATTGCTAAGCTTGAAAGAATGAATATGAGATAAGAAAACCCTGACAAAGGTCAAGAAACTGAAACCATGACAGAACCCTAGAGAGAATCAGAGACTATATTACTACAATTGAAAGAAACCCTGAATGAACACCGAAATATCAACTTGTAAGATATTTTCAAGGGAAAAGAATGCATAGAAGCAAGAATAGGAGACTTCGACATTGACTGTGTTCTGGATAAAGAAACGTAGTTGAATATCATGACAGAAACAAATTGGGAAATTTTGGGAAAGCCTGCTATAATTCCTTCATTAGAAGGAATAGGATTATTCAGAGGAAAGCTGATAACCTTATGTTGAAGACTTATCTAGACATCTATGAGTGCTCATGGAACTTCGACCAAGGAAGATTTTGAGGTTGTTAAATTCATTGAGAGCAACACCCCATTTGCTATATTACTAGGAAAACCTTGGATTGAAAAGGATCAGGCTAGAAGAAAAGAAGAGGAAGTCTTAGAGAAGAAGAAGCAAGAATTAAAATATTTCATGACTAGGAGGATAACACACTTGATTGAAGACCAGGAGAACAGATCGAAGCTACTTAGATCCAGAAACTTGGATGTTGAAGTTAGAAGAACACAAGAAGACTCCCAGAAGACTGAAGTACCTACCCTGGACAAGGAAGAGGTACCACTCGCCAACCCTACAAAAGAATATAAACAACGCGAAGTTACTATGCCAAAAGGAGATAAGAATCAGAATGGAAAGAGAAATATTGAGACAAAGATCACAGGGAAGAAGGATAGAAAGTTCAATAAGAACAAAGCAAAGCTAGAAAGCTTGCAGAATATTCTAGAGGGAACTTCACAGAAGGAAAAATTGCAAAACTGGAACTTCATTGGGACATCAGAAAAATGCAACATGGAACTTCACCATGGAGAAGCGATATAGCCATTGGAAGCATTATAATCAATAGCTCAATGACCCGAATGGTTAGAACAACAGTAATGGCCCGAAGGCTCGCCATCAGACCATTAGGACCGCGCCACGATGGATAAAACTGCATTGATGAAGAACTCTCATCTGTTGGAGATATATGTTATATCATGTCTACTTACTCCATCAATTGTTGCACAAATAACACTTTTGGGAATTGTATCCAAGCCAACTCATTGCTACCGCGCTGTGTTTATTGAGATCGACACTTATTCCATCGCCTACACACTCATTCATCGACCTGAGTTTTCCCAATGAGAGCGTGCATGTCAGACGAGCTCAACACTGTGAAGAAGTTAGTCAAGGAATTTTTAATTGATCTGATGGCCAAGAGAGTGATGTACAAAGGAGTTCAAGCATCATTGACGAGAGGAGTGCAAGCCTCTCTGTCAACTTCTCGTGGATTCAGACCATCTCGACCTACAACAGAGAAGAGAACCAAGAACAGAGATGACCTAGCTAATAGGAAGTTAATCCCAACCATCTTACCAGACTACATGCCGCCTCTGGCCGGCATGGTGAGTCGTGACAGTGTCCTAAGGGACTTTGATTACACCATGGTTACCGTGTACCTCCCGAAGGGGATATGTGCAGTTAGAATGCAACAGGATAATATCATGACGTTGAAGTTCAACGAATTCAACCTAAGATATCGCAAGAACCATAGTATGCTCGCTCCTTAGAAATACTTGACCAGGACAAAGGGGAAGAACTTGAAAATAATCCTCCAGCCATGGACTATGAACCTCGTGCAATCCACCCTCTTGAATGTAATGAAGATTATGCACTTTGGAAAGAACCAAGAGGTTAACGTGTGTGTTAAGCTCATTCTCTCATGTTACCATGGTGGCTACCTATGGCTAGACTGACACGTCACAGTCAATCCGACGTTAATCCATAGGATCACCGGATTGAGCATGCAGGGACCTAACCCATAGGACTTCTACCCAGGAAAGGTAACATATCTCTCATTGGCACAGAAGATCAAAGACACATATGGCGATGTATAAATGGGGACTAGAGGCTACAAGGTAGTTTCCATCCAGAATGACGCATTGTTCCTGGCATGCCAGCTGATCGCAGGAAAGATCGTAAGAAAGAACAGACCTACATAGGTCACATGATTCGTTGTTGACCTCATCGGGAAATGTGTATAAGGACTCGAGATGAACTGGGTGAAGTACTTGGTCAAATAATTGGAATTAGACTGTCGTAAAGCTCAGGATCAGGGCTATGATTTCCACTATAGCTTCCTATTGATCCTCATCACATTTCATGCTTGGGAGATGTTGGAAGGTGTGACCTTCCCAGACATCGAGCCATTCAGAACACTCATTTTGAAGTTCACCACACTCTGGTACTTGACTGATATGGGAAAATAGTGGCAGTCGAACATGGTATTCCACACGTACTATCTCCAACTAAAGAAGGCCATCGAAGTTGTCCCTCCCATGACTCCAAAAACCATGTACCAGTTTATACCTCTCATGAAGTTCTGCGTAGATCGACACTTCATCTATATCATTACACGCGTAGATGAACATAAAGAGGAGCTTTAGTCATACTATAAGCTCACAGAGGAGGACCTCAAAGAGATAACCAAGGACTAGTCTACAGAGCTCCCCATCCCCGTTGACCCTGCAGAGATATCTAATCCCGAACTCGACAGCTCGGAGACCACTCACAAAGAAAACGGCACACCTGGAACCAATAGAAGAAAGAATATTGAAGAAGTCCAAGACTTGAGCAACCCACCGGAAGAAACTACTTTAGTATCACCTGGCCGAGGGGGTGATGACGAAGTAGAAAAGAAAAATGGCAGAGAATATCAATAGAAGCAAGGTGAAGTAACACCACCTAAGGATCTTGTTGATCAGGCTAATCCCTTGAAGAAAAGAAAGGTTTCCTTCATGAAACCCACTTCCCGAAATAAATCCAGAGCCACCTTGACTAAGATGTAGACTGTGCTCATTGTAGATGACTTCGACTTCATCATCACAGCTGTAGCAGATGCCTCGTAGGAAATATTGTAGAAACATGAAGCCAAGCAGGAGGATATGTATGATAGAATTGAGGTTGAACTTAGAGGGGTACAATAGGCCATTCAATCTAGCCACGCAGTATCCACTCTGCCCCTGCCATCAGAAGAACCAAATTTGGGAGATGAACCTACCCAACTCCGCAGACTTGCTGATGCAATCGAAGCTCACCTTCGTCGAGCACAAGCTGAGAAAGATCAGGCCACAACATCCCTAAAACAAGCCCATGAAGAAATGGTATAGCAACATTGGGTTTCACAAAAAGAGAAGGAGGAACTTCAAGACAATATTGAAGAAGAGAGGGCACAAGCCAAGCAAGAAAAAGAACAGTTTCTCACAGAACAACTTGGAGTCAAATAAGCAGTCAACAGAGTACTTCTCTCTATGATGGGCTTAGAACCAAAGGCATAAGACCAATTGGAGGAACAAGTAGCATAGCTCACGGAAGTTATCCAGCAGCTTCAACAAAGGATAGAAGACTTAGAGCTATGAATAGTGCCCAACACTCTGCAGGATGCGTGAGACCACAGAGAAGCAACTGCTTGAAGCGCAGTTGAGAGAAGCAAGACCCTTGCCATGGAATGTAAAAAACTAAGTGATCGCAGTGCCCAGACTTATGAGCGACTCACTCATGATTTTGAATTAAAGGCACTGGAGTCACAACTCCAGGAGGTAAAGTAGTAAGAAAAAATAGTACAGTGGCAGTTGAATCCCTTGTCATCCATTGAGAGGATGAAGCGATTCTAAGAACAACACACTGCTTAATAGTGGTTCCACACCATTCATAGCAAAGTCATGGAAGTGACTCAGAGGCTCCAACCAATATAGGACAAGGCTTTCCAACTATTCGCAGAGATTGAAGGCTGAGGAGTAGAACTGGAGAAATTCATCGTTGCAGCTGAAGAATGCTTAGAGGAACTTGTCAACGAAGCAATCCAAGAGTTCACCGAATAGGAGGCTATGGCACAACAGCAGGTTGAAGCCACTCGAGCCAAGCTTGAGGCTTTTGATGCAGAGCTACCCAAACCAGAGTGAATCATGACACGTCATAGTTGAGTGTTGGGGGCCTATCGGACCTTGACCAAGTTTTGAGGATCCTTGGTCATGTTTGACCTACTTTTGGGACTTCGAAAGGCTATCAAAGGTGGAGCACAAGTCGAAGCAGATATCGCGGGATCTCGGCCCCTTTTTAGGCATTTTTGGGATTTGGGCTTATGTAACGGGTATGGCGATGTCGGCCCATGGGTTTACCCTTGTTTAGGCCAGATTTTGTAATGTATAAATATATGTCTAGGTGATGTAAGAAGGGGACATATATGTGATCCTAGGTGCTAGGTGAAAATGGTGATTGTAATTTCTTTCTGCATACTGTGTAAGACTTGCAGAGCGAAGTTCAAGTGATCGTAAGAGACTGTGGAAGGATTTTTGTTGTAACTCAGGGAAGGAGGATATAGCGAAGTGCGTATATCTCATGTCCTCTATGGAGTAAGATATCAAGGCTCTGTGCATGTAGAATATTAGTAGAAGACAATAGAAAGAAGAAGAATTGGTGGACATAGCTCCAGGGAGGGGGTGAACCACGTATATCCTGTGTTGTGGTTTCTTTGTGTGTTCTCTTGTTGATGTGATTAAATTCTTAGTGCATTGATGTATGTTAGATAAATCTGATATCATAGCTTAGTGCTCAATAATATGGGTGAATGCTAGATCTAACCAATGTGAATGTTCTTAGTGCTTGAATCTGCTAGATTTGATCTATTTCTTTATGTTAAGTGCTGCTAAGTATTAGATCTGGTTGAATATTGTGATGCTCCATAATTAGGGTTTTATCTACGAAGCAGATACTACTTAAATATTGATGAACTGTAACTGCTAAGTGCTCTGTTAAAGTGTTACAATCACAGATCGGTGTCTCAGCTAAGGTTGCAGACATAGGAGTCCTGCAACCACCCCTGCCTCTACCTTCGGTGAGACTTCATCTGCTTCACAGGTGTTGCTGAAAGGGCCTATAGTTAGGGTTTTGTTGGTGCATTGTTGTAGCATTGAACCCTGGGGCTGCCCCTGTACCAACACCTGCTTACAAATTGTGTTATTAATCTAGAGGGTTCTGTCATATCATTTGCCTCAAAAATATAAAATTTATTTTCTAATTGTGGAAACCTATCTTCCATTATTTTTCCTTCTGAAGTCATTGACTGTAGCTGTAAATTAGGTTTCACCAGCCATCTATATATCTGAGTGATATCAACTTTTTTTAGCTGTGATATTTCAGCCTAATCTTCTTCTAAGCTTGTTTTGATATCAAGTTGGTGCTTAGCTATGTCAACTTGTCCCAATACCTCAGAATCATCATCTTTTTTGAGGCCTAATGACTCTTTATTTAGTTATTGAAAATATTCTTTGATTTCCTTAGCCATTCTTTTACTTTTGGCTATGTTGGCTTCCCAAGTATTCAATATTATGTCACCTCTGACCTGTTCTGAAATAGACAACCTGGTAACCACATACATTTCCTCTTTGGCTGATGACAGAACTGTTGTTTGAAAAGTGGTTCAAGTTGCGGTAGCCTCTCTCTCTGAAACAAATGTTATCCAATGATTGGTTCATCGCCCGAAAATGATTTTGGTTGATTTCCACCTTGTCAAAAAGGTTTCATTGTCCTGATTCCAATTTCTTGCATACCTCCAATGCATGCATTTGGAAAACAATTACATCTATAACCATGTTCTCAATCAAGTTCACTTTGGCCTATAATTGCTTCACCAATTCACTTTGTTGAATGGCCCGCCCTTCACTCGCCTGTACATTCATGTGCATCTCTTCGAGACTGGATTTGAGCTGTTGAATTTCTTGTCTATTATTGGCTCTAGCCTTTTCAACACCTTTGTTGACTTCGCTCCTGACATTCTTTCTGTAGTCCTTAATTTATCCTGCAACTTACTTATTTGCATATCTTTCTGCTTTAGTCGTTCTTTTAAATTTTTGATGGAAAACTAATTGGATGTGGCAAAAGCCCCCAGTGAACCTGCTACTGTTAGAAAAACAGGACCGCGGAGCAATAAAATAAAACAAATGTAGAAACAAAAAAATAGAAGACACACAATAAAAGAGAGACACAGATTTACGTGGTTCACCCAGTGTGGGCTACGTCCACCAGAGAAATTTCTAGGTCCCTCCTTTATTATTATCTAGCAAATGAAGGGATATAACCTACAGCAAAACCCGCTGTAACTTCCTCTTCTTTCTCTCACAGTCTCCTATCTCAGAATACAATATTCACCCTCATACATAGCCGCAATACATTTCCCTCATAAAAGAGGGTTGCCTTCTAGGGAAAAAAACCCTAACATAATCTCTACTGTTAGATCTGCGACCTTATAATGAACGGTCCAGATTTACAATGAAATTACAATATACTTTCATAAGGCAATCTTTTCTTTGGGGGCTTCACCCTCGAACCCCTGCTAGGGGCCCGCTTGCCCCCAGACCCCCCAGCTGGGGGGATGGACCCCCCGGACCCCGCAGAGGGGGTACCCCCCCTCTACACTCCTCCGCGTGGAAGAGTGTACATACTTCTGGGGTGTAAATACTTCATGGGGTATAGACACGGCTGAAAGCAAATGGCCTCTGCATCAGGAAGATAATCAGGCTCCACAACAAACAATCTCCCACTTGGAGACTGATCTCAACAACTCCACTGTTGATGTATATGCTGGACTTTGAACCTTCTTGGACCTGGAAAATTTCTCATCTTCATCTTCAATCTTGAAGACCAATTGAAACTGAGCAAGAACTCAGTTTCTCCCTGGTTACTCCCTTTGTTAACATGTCTGCAGGATTCTGGCTAGTGTGTATCTTTTCCAGCTTCAATTGTCCATCTTCC